>ML377891.1:0-33021 GCA_005239525.1 Nicotiana knightiana | reverse complement strand
AAAAAAAAAAAAAAAAAAAAAAAAAAAAAAAAAAAAAAAAAAAAAAAAAAAAAAAAAAAAAAGGGAAGAAAAAGAAAAGGAAAGGAAAGAACTCTTATCCTAGTTATCCAAAAGTTCGCGCTGAAGTTTCACTTCCAGAGACTCCAAAAGACAATAGTGTTTCTCTTTGCGTTCCACAATGACGACAGCATTCTCGCCTGCAACTCCAATCCGTTCGCTGTATCAAAAGCCCAATCCTTCCAAACCCATCATTTGCTTTCAAGGTATCTATCTACTGCTATATCTTTTTCCTCTTGTCTTTCTCTATGACACGCCGGTTGTAGCATTTCAACAAACACCTTGCAGATGATTTTCGCACTTCTGGTAATGTGGTTTCTTTGACGGCGTCTGCGAATTATGTGAGCTTAAGGGTCGGAGCAAGGAGCTTGCAGCCTGTTAAACTATCTTGGGTAAAGAGGCAAGTCCAATTCTATACTCTCGTGCCGTTATATCTATTTGTTGTGTGTCAGTTGAAAATGTGAAGTACCTACTAGACACCCTTAAGTTTATTATTGAATATTGGAACGCCACGGGTCCATATTGAGTGGAATGGATATTGAGGAGTTATATAGACTACTCCAACTAGTTTGGGATTGAGGTGTATTAGTAGCAGTTGTGACACCCTTAATTTATATTTAATATTGGAACGCCACGGATCCCTATTGAGTGGAATGGATATTAAGGAGTCATATAGACTACTCTAACTAGTTCAGCATTGAGGTGTATTAGTAAAGTTGTTGTTGTTCTTGCTGGTGCTTGCATTTATTTTCCGTGTTGACTAGATGCGAATCAAGGATTTGAACTTTATGGGTTCGTGTTCATAATTCTATCGCAGCCCATATGATTTACTGGATTAGAAATCTACTGTTTGTACCTATTTGGTGGATCTCTTAACACATATATACAGTCTGAGTCAAAGTTACCGGGTTTGGATGAACCCATAACTAGTACACTAAGTCTGCCCCTGTTGTTGAATCTCCATGTACATAACTTGGGCTTATTTTTTAGAAGAGGAACTGTGAGGTGTGCAACCATTGAACAAATAGAAGCGGAAAAAGCTGCGATCGAGAAAGATGTGGTGAGTATAGTGATTTCCGTTTTAATTATGAAAAGCTGTGGCAACTAGTTTGTTTATCCTTTTCATATAACCCTTTTATTTTACTTCAGAAAGAAAGGATGGAAAAGACAATTGATAACGTAAGGTCAAATTTCAACTCTATAAGGACGGGACGAGCTAGCCCTGCTATGCTAGATAAAATTGAGGTAAGACGTTTTGTAATTTTTTTTTCCAGATGATATTATGCTTCGTTACTTATGATTAACATGACAAATTATTGCTAACCATCATATTTGATACCGTGGAACATAATGGAGGCTTACTAAACCATTGAAATCCTATCAAACATATAACTTATAAATGAGTTGGAAGTCATGTTATTGTAGGTGCCACATGATGTTATACAGCTAGTCGCATTCTGCAAATTTATTAACCAACATGTTTTCCTGTAAAATTTTCTTCAGGTCTGGCTAGAGTAACAGTTCCTTTTGTTTTTCCTTGTCAATTGTACCATGTCCCTGCCCCTGGAGTGTATTATGACTTCTGAGTTTGCTAACCTACCACATAGTTGTAGTAGGTTAGCATTGTATACATATTTTATTTCTCCAAATGCCCTTATTATTTTAGGGCCACCATATTAAATTTAAGGGTTGTTTTGTCCTTTTACTAAACTCCCCATTTCATCTCTGCATTTCCCAAAAATAAACCCACTTTTCAGATTTTTTTTCGCGTGTCATAATCCCTTCACTTCTCTCCTCGTCACATTCTATCCTAATCGAACAAATCGCATAGATAAAATCAATGACCAATATGCAGATATGAAATCGAAGAAGAGGCTGAACTTCATCTGCTAATTTCAACATCGGTATTTTATATAGCAATTATAAGCCTCATCATCATTATTAAACACTTTTCCCTTGTGTAAATCCACTATTACCCATTTTAATATTTTCATGTCTATGTTTTTCACCTGATCTTTCAGTAATTTCTCCACTAATATTGCATTCATTATCACCATATGGATAATGGCTTCTTGAGACACCTACTGTAGAATCAATGGAAGTGTTATTAAGAACCTGTATTTTTTTAAACCACTATAACTAAAATTTTTGCCAATACAAATTGTTTGATTTTTCAAGATTTTGTATTGTTCAAAACAAGGACCAAAAAGAATAAACCACACAGACAAGAATTTTATACTTTTTAACAGTCTCGTTGTTCGGTGTTTGAAGAAAACTAAAGATGAATCTAAACTAAATGAACAATAATATAGTGAGCTCTATCGAATAAAGTCATATACCTAATTGTTAGGTATAGACAAATCAGAAAAAAAAACTTCTAAAAAAGTTTACATCATGATTCTGGCCATCAAATGAAGAGACGTTAACCTTTATTATAGTATTTGTCAAGTGCAAAGAGAAAAGATACCGGAAAAAAAAACTCTTTTAACATTTGAGAAGAACAATAGTTGGAGATGGAGAATAGAGGAGGAAATATTTCACGCCCGAACAGTTAGATGAAATTCAGTAAATGGACAAAAAGGTCCTTAAATTTGATGTGGTTAATAAGGGCATTTTGGAGAAATCAAATATGTATACAATGCTAACCTACTACAACTATGTAGTAGGTTAGCAAAACCCATATATATATGTTTTTGCCTTGAGGCTTCTGCGTCATTCTCATTACTTTCACTGCAAGCCCGTAATATTTCCTTAATATTTCTCATGTATTCATAGTAGTTATCTGGTTGTAGAAATGTGGTATCTGAGATATGGTAGACAATGACTTCTATGCTTCTTGGGTAATTAAATTCCAGTGGTAAAATATATGGCTTTGTTTCTTCTATGCAAGATGTCTAAGTACAACTTCTTTTTTTATTTGTTTTTTATTTTGTATTGCTGATACAAGGTGGATTACTATGGCACTCCAGTCAGCTTGAAAAGCATAGCGCAAATAAGCACTCCTGATTCAAGTTCTATCTTGGTGCAGCCCTATGACAAATCCAGGTTGAACTTCTGAACCAATTGAAAAGAAAAAGGAAAAAGAAAATTACCTCAGCTAATACTTTGGATGTGTGACCATTATCTTTGGCTTTCGTCATTTCAGTACTACTTGTAAATTCTTAGATGCATTTGAAGTAGGGTGGGCAAAATAGCGAGTTCTGAAATTAGGATGTCAAACAATAGGACGTCAACTTCATCAGATTCATAGCCTTTGTATACTGTTTTTCTTGTATAAGTTACATGATAACAAGTCGTAGAAGTTGTTTTCACTTTTAAGCCTTAGGCTAATGAAAGTGTCCTCATGAGAGATTTCTTAGAACCATTTCGATCAACCAAAGAATGTATTTCTCTGCACTCAGCTTTATTTTTTGACTTAATTTTCAGCTTAAAAGCTATAGAGAAGGCTATTGTCAGCTCTGATCTTGGTATGACGCCAAATAATGATGGAGAAGTAATAAGAATGTCTGTACCCCAGTTGACATCCGACAGGAGGAAGGTATTAAGTTTTCCCGTGCTCAGTCAAATTTGTTTCTTCTAGATGCCAACTTTGAGCTTGAATTTAACTGTAGCCATTTATGATGTAACCCCCTATGCTATGGGTTGGATAGATATTATCTCCAATTTATTAATCCAGTTGTCGGTTAACTCATGCTTTCTCGTCCCGTGTCTTGGGAAAATATTTGTCTATTGTTTCTGATAATTTGAAATCCCAATTTCATGTTTTCATTGGTGTAGCCACTAATTACAGATAAGGTACTTGCATTTCATTGGCATACCTCTTCATCTGCTCTGTGTTAATATCTGGTATCATTGTCATTAGTTTTCTGAAAGTTTTTTGTTTCCTTTTCTCTTGTGGTGTATGTGACATCATCTAGTATTATTGGATAGTTTATTTTCAGAGGAGTAGATGACTGGTGATTTTACATTCTTATAGGTCATATGGAAACAAGAACATTAGGGGCACTAGCTACGCTATGCAGTTAATCTAAAATGAGTGGATATCTAGGTTTAATAACTCGTTTGGAGTGACCTTGTTTTAATTAGAGACTGGAAAAATTGAATTGCACCATATCCCAACTAGAGGTGACGTTTGCTATTCAAGCTATGTGATTGGCGTACACTCAGGGCACAGAATGTCTTGCTGCCATATTGACAGGCAGCCATTCTGTTATTTGATCGAGAATATTTGTCCTTTTTGATTATGAAAAATCAAAAATTTATGGCTTACTAGCATGTTTTTATGAAAAAATGTAGTTACAGCTTTTGATCTCATTCCAACTTAAGTCCACTTCACCCTGTGGGTTTTCCCAAAGTTTATGAATTGGTAAATATGTGAATAATTCAGTACATTCAATTTCTATTTGAGTTTGTACTTTTACTTCTCTTATTTTTCTTCATTTTATGCAGGAGCTATCCAAAATTGTTTCTAAACAGGCAGAGGAAGGAAAGGTAAGTTTTATCTATTTTAAAAGCTTGCTGTAACTCCTTTCTATTTATTTTCTGCTTTTAAAAAAAATGATCCTCTATTCATAATGTAGTGGGATCTACTGTCAGAAATAACTCCAATTTGTCCTTTGGTGCACCTGATGTTTCGGATTTACAATTGATCACGACTGTGGTATATAGTTATACCTTTATGCTGGTGCTTGTAGATGTACCCTATCCATGGTCCTTATGGTAGCAAGCAGTAAACTTGGTGTTGAACTGCTCAATAGACTGAATTACTAGTGCAGTCAGTGTATGACATACACAAAGTACTTCTTCATATTCCCTATCCCAATTTGTGATACACAATTACGTTGGAAATTCAAACAACTGCTCTCTGCACATGGTTTTCCTAAACAACTTAACTAGCCTTTCAATTTTAAGAATGTGTTGAATATAGTGCTGTTGTTCTAATCTAAAATGTCCAATATCAATTTAAAGCTTAGATAGCTTGACCCACTATGGATCTTTCATTTGTTTAGGGATGGAGTAGTTAGTGTGTTTATATTGCCTATTAATCAAGTCCACTGGATACTACTAGCTCTTTCTTATGAAACACTTGCAGGTAGCTTTAAGGAATATTAGAAGGGATGCCTTAAAAGCATATGAAAAGCTTGAGAAGGTTTGAACTCTTGGCAACTTTTGGTCCTTATCTTTCGGATGTTAGATATTGAGGAATCTTACCTTTTCCAGGAGAAAAAGCTTTCTGAAGACAATGTGAAGGACTTATCTGGTGATTTACAGGTAGTACCTAATAAAGTTTGGTGTTCATGGCACAAAAACTTAAAAACAGAGTGATTATCCATAATTGTTTAAACAATTGTCTCATAAATCATAATTTTAAATATAAATTACTACTTGGTTGTTTCGACGCCTTTGAATCTAATGAATGAAAGGAACTAAAATTGTTTTCTGGTTTTCTCGTAATACCTACTTCTGCTCTAATTTCTCAAACCTACCGATGGAAATAGCTCAAATGACTAATAATATCAATACAGAACAACCTGAAGTCTGCTTCTAATGACATTCTTCTGTTTCTATGCAGAAAGTCACAGATGAATATATGAAGAAGATTGATGCCGTCTTCAAGCAGAAGGAGAAGGTATGTTATTGTTAATCAAGAATACTCATGTGGTCTTTTGAGATTAAATATGCACAAAAATATGGGTAGACTCCAAATTCCGTGGGAACTTTTTCTAATAAGTAATAAACTAGCAGAAAAACTGAGTAGCAACAGTCAAGTTCTGATAGGGGCACTAAAGAAATATTTTCTTCCCCATCCGTTTACCATACCATGTTTCTCTGCAACCTTTCTGCTTCACTAGGCCCTTTCATATACTGTATATTTCTCTATGCACATTGACTATGTTCTGAATAACAGGAATTGAGTCTAGTTTCACGGTGTGGCTGTTTACAGGCAATCCTTTAATAAGATGGAACCACTAATTTCATGCGTGCACACCCTGAAGAATTTTACCATTCATATTTTTTCGAACTTCCTAGATTTGTGTTGTCTAGCAATCTTCCTTTTGCTCACCAATAAATAGGGCAAAGTTGGTCATCTTCTGAGAAAGGGTTCTATGGAGTGGCAATATTATATTCTAATTGTTTCAATTTATATTCCATAGCTGCAGCTGAAGCTGCTTTCCCCCTCCCATTTACCCTTATCCCAACTCAATCTTACCCCATAGGTAGTATGATCGTAGTTCATTATCTCTCCATTGTTTTCCACTTCCTCGCGAGGTTTGGCTGCTCACCAGTTTGCCATGCTTTACCTTTTGACTCGCTTATGCTTCCAATCTATTTATCCAATGAGGGTTAGTGGAATTTTTTGAACACATCTACTTTTTACTCTCAGGAACTGCTGACAGTTTGACTACAGTTCCGTGCAATGTGTACATGGAGTTGGTGCAATAATGAAATTTTTCTTGGAAGGTTCATCTGGTGCATAGGCTTGTAACATGTCTTTGTTTTTTTGTGGAAATGACGTAAAGAGCACTCAGGAACTGGAATGGTCCCAGTTAATTTTGTTAGAATCTGTTGTTACTGGAAAGTATTGCTTAAAGAAGCTAATATGCTTGTAACAACCTGATTTGAGCACCCATCTTCAAGTTGAGGCTGCTGGGTTTTGTAACTATAGCATCCAGAGTGGAACGTACTTGTTGATGGTGAAAGATATACTGTCGTTGCTCTTCTTTCTCTTTATTTTGGAAGGCTCTATTGTCTATTTGTTTGACTTAAGTTGTGACATCTTGTTCATTTATGTGTATATATTGAGAAGGAATACGCCATTATCGATGGTGTTTCATTGCATAATTACCTGAAGCCAATAGTTTTTGCAAGTTTTCTAAGTCCGGGTAATGCATTTGCTTTGTGAGCCTCCCTATGCATACACAAGTGTATGTTTACCAGTTAATTTACTCGTCTGCCAGAAGTATTCTTCTTAACCCCCTTGTATGTTGTTTGATACAATGGACAACAAAATAACATACTTCAAACCGTTTCACTTGGCAACTCCCATTCCTTGCCTTTTAATATTATCTTCGGAACACTTTCATTCAAAGAACTCATAGAGCAACAGCAGCACTCGTCGGTTGTCAGCATTCAAAAGTGAATAAACTGTTGATTTATCAAGTTTTTTCATACCTTTTGATGTCATTCCGTCCGTGTTGTCTTTAAGTAATTGCTTATGCGAATCTAAGCTTCCCTCTTTAAGTTCAGTTGTCTGTCTGCTTGTATACTCATTCAAATATTACATTATATTGTTGAACATAAGCGAGTGCCAAAATTTGATATTATCACTTACCTGTGGTTTTATCCTATTCCAAATGTTGGTGGTTTTCTTTCACTAAGAACTTGAGATAAGGATAAACTAGGGGTGTATAAAGGAAATCGATAAATCGCAATAACAATAACAATAAATTCAGTATGTTCTCAAAAGGTGGGGTCTTGGGAGGGTAGTATGTACGTAGACCTTACCCCTACTTAATGCAGGTAGAAGTTGTTTTCAATAGAAAAAAATTGATAAACCGCACTAAACCGATAATCCGAGTCAAACCGAGAAAAAAATCCGACTATGATCTAGTTTGGTGTTAGAAAAAAAATCCGATCATAATTCGTTTGGTTTGGTTTTAACTAGAAAAAGTCAAACCGAAACCAAATCAATATGACATTACATGTAACAAGTTTTAAAAATATTTGATGCATAAAAATAGTAATGTAATTTATAAATATTTATTAAACTTTTTCATAATTCATTTCTTTTAATGTATTATTTCAAACTAGGACTATAATTTTTGAATGGTCAAATATGTTTTATAGCCCATAAAAGTTAGTAACTCAAATAAAGCCGGAGCGAAATAAATAAATACTAATGCTGAAAATAATCAATCAATACTAGTAGTAGGAATGACAATGATATTGTATATTTATTCTCTTAGTTTTGTATTGGTTTAGATAGTGAAAATGCATAACTTATCAAGAACCTGATCAGTCAATATCAAGAACTGTTGTCCAGACACAAATAGATGTTGAAACAACTCTTGCAGTTTTCAAACGGAGAAGGCGCCCTACAGCTATAAAACAGTCGCCGTATAGGAATGACTGACAATCTGATGTTAGTGCAGTTGGGGATCCTCGAAGATTATCAAAGGAAGATTTCCATTTGTAAATGACATTTCAATGGCTGTTGATTATAATCTAACGACTGCATTCTCAAACTTTGTTGAAGCGGACATACAATTGGGAGACTGCGATTCGTTTCCATGTACTTTTGTTTTCATGATTTCTTAAGTTTTGTTGATGTATTTCTTATCGATAGCTTCTTTTATACGAAAGAGGGAAGTGTATTTACTTCATGATCGAAAGATGGACCCTTGTTTTGACTTTGAAGTTGAACAATTGATGATAAGAATTTTTCCCACGCACTAAACTATTCTGGTAGACCACTGTCTAGTTCGGTATGTGTACGAATTTTTATTTTTGTTTTTGTATTAGTTCATTCATATTGTTAGTGTTGGTCATGTTTTCTTCCTCTCTTTTTTGTAGCACTTGAATTTTATATTCTACTATCTTAGAAAGAAGGCGAAATATGAAATTAATAAGCCAATCAAAGTCACAAATACAAATACTCTTTTTAATAATATCATTTAAAGGGTTTACATAGAATTTGTAAAAGGTGGGAAACAAGATAATTTGATTGAGAGATCAGACGATATCATGGAGTACATAAAAGGAATTAGGATACATTGCAACACTCCATGGCACCAGGTTGATCATGTCCTATTTCTAATTAATTTGCAGAAAAGTGGCATTGGATATTGATGTGTGTATCATTCCATAAAAGATGTTTTTATGTATATGATTCTCTACGTAGTTGAAAGCACAAAAAAGCTATTCAAAAGGCGGCAGAGGCATATGTTGTGTTGATACCCCTGTTACTAGTTAGCATTGAATTTTATAACTAAAGAAGCAACAGTGTAGTAGAAAATGGTCTACACATGGGAAAGGACTTGACTGATTAATTTGAGATTGAACTGATTACAAATCTGCCAACACAGCAAAATTCGTAAGAATAATTACCTTTTTTGCTTTGTTTTCCTCATTCATATTAACATTTTTTTTACTACTAATCTATTTGCATGTTTTGCCGAGTACATTATTGAAGGTCTTCTAATCCCTGTTGCCAATTTTGATGTGAATGATCTTCGAGCTAGGTTTGGTATACTGCTTTAGCACTATGGAAGGAACAAGCAGTTGCATGGTGAATAAAGTGAATCTGAGGCTCTAGTAGTAACAAAAAAGACTCGTGGAAAGAAGCGCAAGAAGTAGTATAGGTCCCTTTTTAGTCAACCATAGCATGAAAACTTTGCAGGATTTCAATAGTTTTTGGTGAAGTATGGTATTTTGCATTATTAGATTGTAAAAGCGCTAGCTTTTAAAAGTGTTTTATAGGAATACAATTGTAATAGTATAATATGTTGCTATAACTGTTTTAATGTTGGAATCTATCTTTAGTTTGTTTTATTAGGCTTTTCTTAGGCTTCTTTCAATAAAGTTGTTGGTTTATTAATAGTGCCTTTCGGAGATAAAATTTTCTCAGCACTTGAAGTCAAGCCATTAGTGCAGAATAGGGCTGTTACAACAGCACTGTTAGTTCCTATTCCTACTGCCATTTGTAGTAGGAGGGGCACTGTTAGTTCGCTGTAATACAACAACAAAAGTTATTTTTGGAGGTGTACTTTTAAGGGAGTTACGGTATTCAAAAAGAGGAATTATTTTGCTATTTGGTTGAAGAACAGAGCGACTATTGATTTGAATTAGAAGAAATATTTTAGAAAGTGACTTGGTTTTGAATTTGCATTAAGAGCAGTTTTTAGTTGTAGTTGAATCTAAGAAATTTGCATTGCTGCATCAGTTATATTCTGCAAAGATTTTGGTTCAGATATATTAGTGTAGTAGAACTATATACCAATCACGTATACAGATATACCATTTGGGTCATATTGTATTTGAGTACCTTTTTTCCTACAACAACTAGATGTAAATACTAACATGAGTTGCAAAGTGTGCCAATTTTGTTGAGAAAGCATGTACAAATGTTGTATTTTTTTGGTGCACCACTTGTATTTATGCACATATTTTGGTTTAGCCATATTAGTGCAATACAACTATATACCAATAAGATATAGAAATATACCATTTGGGTATCACATTGTATTTGAGTACCTTTTTGTTATACTTCAATATTGACATGAGTTGAAAAGTATGCCCATTTTGTTGAGGAAGTATGTACAAATGTTGCATTTTTTTGGTGGACCACTTGTATTTCTGCACATATTTTGGTTTATCCATATTAGTGCAATACAACTGTATACCAATAAGGTATACAATATACCATTTGGGTATCGTACCTTTTTGTTATACTTCAATATTGACACGAGTTGCAAAGTATGCTCATTTTATTAAGGAAGTATGTACAGATGTTGTACTTTTTTGGTGCACCACTTGTATTTCTACATATATTTTGGTTTACCATATTAGTGCAATACAACTATATACCAATAAGGTATACAAATATATCATTTGGGTATCACATTGTATTTGACTACCTGTTTTCCCTACAGTAACTGCATATAAATGGCTTCCAATTTGTTATACTTCAATACTGACATAACCAGTAAAGCATGCCCATTTTGTTAACGATGTATGTACAGATGTTGCCTTTGGGGCACCACTGCTATTTCTGCACATATTTTGATACCAATAAGGTATACAAATATACCACTTGGGTATCACATTATATTTTAGCGCCTTTTTCCCTGCAACAACTAGATGTAAATGCATCCTACTTTTATATACTAAAATAGAAAATAAACAGTTTCTTATTGAAAAGACAAGTACCCATATAAAATTTTTGCCAAAAAAAAATTTGGCAAAGAATCACCATACCAAATATATGTCTAGTGCAAGACATGCATTTTATTCTTTGCAATTCAAATGATATGATTCTATGATATATGAGTTCTATAAGAACATTAAAGCATTATATCAATCTCTCTTTGGAATATTTCGGCACGTTCTACAGTTGTGTCCTTTTTTCCGGCATAGTGCCCATGTAACTGTATTTCCTTCCCAACCTCCTATGCCTCTCTTTTTCATAAAAATTGTACGGGGCACCCTATTTGGTCGCCCCCATTTAACCTATACCCATTTTTTTAAAAACTTTTAACTTGTATCCACTTTTTAAATAACTTCAGCCCCCTTTTCCTCACTGAGCTGAAGTTCGCCAGTTACAAACAAAAACTTCAGCTCTAGAGCTGAAGTTCGCCAGTTACAAAGACAAAACTTCAGCTCTAGAGCTGAAGTTCCCCAGTTACAAAGACAAAAACTTCAGCACTAGAGCTGAAGTTCCCTAGTTATAAAGACAAAAACTTCAGCTCTAGAGCTGAAGTTCCTTAGTTACAAAGACAAAAACTTCAGCTCTAGAGCTGAAGTTACCCAGTTACAAAGACAAAAACTTCAGCTCTAGAGCTGAAGTTCCCCAGTTACAAAGACAAAAAACTTCAGCTCTAGAGCTGAAGTTCCCCAGTTACAAAGACAAAAAACTTCAGCTCTAGAGCTGAAGTTCGCAAGCTACTTCAGGCCAGTCTACTAGAATGCTGAAGTTTTGCGTGATTTCCTTTGCTACTTCAGCCCCGTATGATGAAGTTATGCGAAAAAGCGGGTACACTTGCAATTTTTTTTACAAAGCGGGTATAAGTTAAAACTTGACACAAAAAGCGGGTACGAATGCAAAATGCCCCCTCTTTTTCTTAGGTCTTCCTGATTTGATTTTTCCTTTTGATGGAAGTACCACCTGGAAAGAGACATGTTCTGGAATTTGTCACGTTGTTTCATCCGACAGAGGGTTTACTGGTATCTCATATGTTTTCAGCAAGTAGTCTATGTTGTATAATCCCAACAATACTTGTATGAATCTATATGAAATTTTTGTATAATTTTCATTGCATGTAAACATGGAATATCATCTAGCTGAAACCTTCCACAAGTACAATATTTTTAATGTAGGCGCACCATGTTTCTTGTTTGGCCATCAATTACTAAATGTAAGAATTGAGTTGATGGTAACACCTAACATAATTTTAATTAAGAAAATTCATTAGCTGTATGAAGTAATAGTATTTTCTAATAACAATATGTAGTTCTTTAGTGAAATCTTTAAAGTGCAGAAGTAAAACTATAATACATGCAGTGTTTTTATGATTATGAAAATGCATACCATTATCGCCTGTGATAAGATAGTATTATCTGCCAATATTTTTTCATACTTTACATCGATCTTCATAAATGATTCCACGGCATCCTTCTTATTGGTGTAATTCCATTTCTGAATCAACGTCGTCATAAAGTCAAGCAAATTCAAAACTGGGAGGTCTCTTGCTTGCTTGTTTGCTGCATTTACTGGTTCTGCAATATTTGATCTTGCCTTGGAATGTGCCGGGAACCATTATCATATCCAATAAACATAAGGTATGTTTTCACTCTACTATCAATAGCTTCTACCTCTTCCATATGCCTATTGAATTCTTCAACATTGTATGCTCTTGCTAACACAAAGTATTCTTCTTTGATTTATTTTTGGCTCTTCCTGAAGTTCGTTTTTATGTTGTTCCACAGATGGAACATACATGAACAATGAGGGACTTCTGGATAAACTGTCACGACCCAGAATCCTAACTCAGGTCGTGATGGCGCCCAACCGCAGGGTCGGGCAAGCCAACACTCAATTTACTAAGGGTTCTTTCTTATTTGATTAACATTTCAACATATACCAAGTTTTAAAGCTTAAAACATAAATCGAAAAGGATAATTAGCCAGTTTTAATCAAAAGCGGTTATAAGGAGGCGTGAGCCAATATATATACAGACCCGTAATCTATAATAACTACCACGTGGATGCCAGGAACTAGTGTCACAAGTCCTACGGGCATACTAACAGAATATACAAAAGATATAATATACAGTCCCACTGTCTGAAAGAAATAGATGGGAAATAAGCAAAAGAAACTCCATGGTGCGTACATAGCCCCCATAAACATTAGCACATAGCCATTTTAAATCACCTAGGGGGATAATTCCCTCTTACAAGGTTAGAAAGGAGACTCACCTCGCGTCGAACCTACTCCCCGGGTCAAGAATGTGCCCGAAACTCCGAACTCGTCTCCCAAGGACTCGAAACTAATCAAACGTTACGTAAATATATCAAATTATACTCAAAGCATGGCTCCTACTTATTTAGTCAATTCATAATTCTTGAAGAAATCCCAAAATCCACCCGCGGGCCCGCATGCTCGGATTCCGAAAATTCTCGAAGGAAACACTCACCCATAACCTAAAGATTGTTAATATATGATTTTTGTATGATTTCATAGCCAATTCACGGGTAATTCTCTAAATTCTCGAAAGCCCTAGGTTACTATCCAAATTCCTTGATTTTCACTAATTAAGTAGTTAATTAGCTAGTAATTCATGTATTAAACTAATACTAGGGTAGAATTTACTTACCTTATCAGTAGCTAGGTGGATTGGCTCTTTCCCAAGCTCTCTAGGTCGACAATGGTGGAAGAAAATGGAGAAAATGAAAATTTCCCGTATTTTAAAAGAACACACTGCCTACGGTGGTTCTGTACCTGCGGCTCAAGGACCGCACCTGCGGTCTCGTACCTGCGAGCAATAGCTTGCACCTGCAGAAAATGGAACAAGGGCCTGGGCTCGCACCTAGGGGCAGGAGTCCGCACCTGCGGGGAAGGGCCTGCACCTGCGAGAACTGGGCAGCCCACCTGGGGATCGCACCTGCGAGGCTGTGACCGCAGGAGCGGTACCGTACGTGCGACTGGCAAACCGCACTTGTGGTCATACCAGATCAGGTGCACTAGCAACTGTTTCAGCTGGTTTTTTGGCCTTGTTTAGTGCTCGAGAGGCACCCGATCCGACTCGAGCCCCCGTCCAAATATACCAACAAGTCCCAAATCATAATACGAACTCGCTCGAGCCTTCGGAACACTAAAAACAATGCAAAAACTCAAATCACACCTCAAAACCCCTAGAATCAAAACTTAAGAACTTCAAGTTCTTGAATTCGATATCAATGCGCCGAACCGGCCTATACTACTCGGAATGACACCAAATTTGCAAGCAAGTCATAAATGACATAACGGAACTATCCCTGGTCTCAAAACTCCGTTCGGACAAAAACACGTCCCAAACCATAATATGAACTTAAGGAAACTCTTATTTCGATATTTGGCACCGAAATGCGCCCAGGTCATCCAAAACCCATTCCGAACATACGCCCAAGTCTGAAATCATCATACGAAGCTACCGGAACCGTCAAAACTTGATTCCGAGTTCGTTTACTCAAAATGTTGACCGGAGTCAAACTTGGCCAAAAAGGCCAACTTTAAGGAACTAAGTGTTCCTTTGCTGCTCTAAACACTTCCGAATCCCGGACCACCCGCCCCCGCAAGTCATAAATGATAATAAGCCGCTATGTGAAGTTTTATTTGGGGGAATGGGGTCCGATAACGCAAAACGATCGGTCGGGTCGTTACATTCTCCACCTCTTAAACAAACGTTCGTCCTCGAACGGGTCTAGAATCATACCTGAAGTGCTGAATAAGTGCGGATATCTGCTCCGCATGTCCTCCTCGGACTCCTAGGTCGCTTCTTCGACTGGTTGGCCCCTCCACTGCAGAAAATCTCTTGGACCTCAACTGGCGATCCTGTCTATCAATAATAGCAACTGGCTCCTCCTCGTAACCCAACCTCTCATCCAACTGAATAGTGCTGAAATCAACCACGTGAGAGAAGTCGGCGTGGTACCGACGGAGCATGGATACATGAAAAACTGGATGAACTCCTGATAAACTGGGAGGTAAATCTATCTTATAAGCAACCTNTCTCCCTCCATAAATGATACATCACGCGCCCTCTGATCCGCGTAACTCTTCTGTCTGGACTGTGCTGTGCGGAGCCTCTCCTGAATAAACTTCACCCTCTCCAAAGCATCCCTCACTAGGTTAGTGCCATATAACTTAGCCTCGCCAGGCTCAAACCAACTGATAGGAGAACGGCATCGCCGACCATACAAAGCCTCAAATGGAGCCATCTCGATGCTGTACTGATAACTATTATTGTAAGCAAACTCGGGCAAAGGCAAGAACTGGTCCCACTGGCCTCTGAAGTCAATCACACATGCCCTGAGCATGTCCTCCAATATCTGAACTGTACGCTCTGACTGGCCATCAGTCTGAGGGTGAAATGCTGTGCTGAGGTCTATCTGGGTACCCATCTCACTATGCAATGCGCTCCAGAAGTGCAAGGTGAAGTGAGGACTTCGATCTGATATAATGGACACTGGTACCCGTGCAACCGGACTATCTCCCGAATGTAGATCTTTTCCAACCTCTCAGAAGTATATGTAGTAGCCACTGGAATGAAATGCGCCGATTTGGTCAATCTATCCACAATGACCCAAACCGCGTCAACCTTCCGCAGAGTCCGAGGCAACCCAACCACGAAATCCATAGTGATGCGTTCCCACTTCCATAATGGGCATCTGCTGAAGCAGGCCTCCTGGCCTCTGGTGCTCGTACTTAACCTGATGGAAATTAAGACACTTAGCCACATACTCCACAATGCCCTTCTTCATTCGCCTCCAACAATAATGCTGCTTCAAATCACAATACATCTTCGTAGCACCAGGATGAATAGAATACCGAGAACTGTGTGCCTCCTCTAGAATCCCCCCTCTCAGGCCATTGATGTTAGGAACACATAAACGACCCTGAAGTCTCAGAACACCATCCTCGCCAATAGTAACCTCCTTGGCACCACCCTGAACCATCGTCTCCCGTAGCTCTGCCAAGTACGTATCATCAAACTGCCGAGCCTTAATCTCTCCCAATAACAAAGACTGAGCAACCACATGTGCTAAAACTCGGCGAGGCTCTAAAAGGTCTAACCTCACCAGGCGATTAGCCAAGGACTGAATGTCCAAGTCTAGAGGTCTCTCCTCTGCTGCAATATAAGCCAAGCTACCCATACTCTCTGCCTTCCTGCTCAAGGCATCTGCTACCACATTTGCCTTGCCCGGATGATAAAGAATGGTGATATCATAATCCTTCAACAACTCAAGCCATCTGCGCTACCTCAAATTAATATCCCTTTGCTTAAACAAGTGCTGCAAGCTGCGGTGGTCTGCATAAACATCACAGGACACCCCATACAAGTAGTGCCTCCAAATCTTAAGAGCATGAACAATCGCCGCCAACTCTAAGTCGTGCACAAGGTAATTCTTCTCATGAACCTTCAGCTGGCGCGAAGCATAAACAATAACTCTCCTTCCTGCATCGACACACATCCCAAACCAACGGGTGAAGCATCGCAATACACTGTATACATCCCCAAACTGGAAGGCAATACCAGAACTGGTGCTGAGGTCAATGCTGGCTTGAGCTTCTGAAAGCTCGCCTCACGCTCGTCGGACCATCAAAATGGGGCATTATTCTGAGTCAATCTAGTCAATGGAGCTGCAATAGAAGAGAAACCATCCACAAATCAGCGGTAATAGCCTGTTAGGCCCAAAAAGCTCCTGATCTCTGTAGTTGAAGTAGGACACGACCAACTCTGAACTGCCTCAATCTTCTGAGGATCAACCTTGATACCCTCTCCGGATACCATATGCCCCAAGAATGCCACAGAATCCAACCAGAACTCACACTTGGAGAACTTAGCATATAGCTTCTATCCTCGCAAAGTCTAGATCACAACTCTCAAATGCTGCTCGTGCTCCCCCAGGCTACGTGAGTAAATCAAAATGTCATCAATGAAGACAATGGCAAAGGAATCAATATACAGCCTGAGCACCCTGTTCATCAAGTCCATAAATGCTACTGGGGCATTAGTCAAGCCAAAGGACGTCACCAGGAACTCATAATGTCCATACCTCATACGAAAACCAGTCTTCGGAACATCTGAGGCCCGAATCCTCAACTGATGATATCTAGATCTCAAATCAATCTTAGAAAACACCCGAGCACCCTGCAACTGGTCAAACAAATCATCGATGCACGTAAAAGGATACTTGTTCTTAATGGTGACCTTGTTCAACTAGCGGTAATCAATACACATCCGCATGGACCCATCCTTCTTCTTCACGAATAGAACCGGAGCACCCCATAGCGATACACTCGGTCTGATGAACCCCTTAGCCAAAAACTCCTTAAGCTGCTCCTTCAACTCCTTCGTAGCCATACGGTACGGGGGAATGGAAATAGGCTAAGTGCCTGGAGCTACATCAATGCGAAAATCAATATCACGATCCGGAGGCATGCCCGGAAGGTCCGAAGGAAATACATCAGCAAACTCTCAAACAACTGGCACTGAATCAATCATAGGTGACTCGGTGGTGGTGTCCCGCACATAAGCAACATAGGCCAGACAACCCTTCTCGACCATATGTCGAGCCTTCAGGAATGAAATAACCTGCCTGGCTACACTAACTGAGGAACCTCTCCACTCCAGCCTAGGAAACTCGGGCATGGCTAAGGTAACTATCTTGGCATGGCAATTTAGCACGACATGATAAGGAGATAGAAAATCCATGCCTAAAATAACCTCGAAATCAACCATGTCAAGCAATAATATATCGGCTCGAGTCTTGAACCCGCAGAATGTAACCATACAGGACCGGTAAACCTGGTCCACCACCACAAAATCGCCCACAGGAGTGGACACATATATAAGAGAACCCAAGGACTCACGAGGAACATCCAGAAAATGAGCAAATAAGACCGAAAAATAGGAATAGGTGGATCCTGGATCAAATAACATTGATGCCTCTCTACCACATACTGAAATAATACCTGTGATCACGGCGTCTGAGGCTACTGCATCTGATCTGGCCGGAATAGCATAGAATCTAGCTGGAGCACCGGATGACTGAGCCCCACCAGAATGAACAGGAGCTGACTGACCTCCCCCTGAATGGCCTCCAACTCTAGGACGACCCCTGACGACCTGTCCCCCACCTCTAGGTGGCCTGACAACTGGTGCTGGACCCATAGGCTGATAACCCTACTACACTACTTTTCCCTAAAACTTGGGACAATGCCTCTTCATATGGCCTGGATCCCCACACTCATAACAACCTCCAGGTATCATATCCTGCTGCCCCAAAGAGGAACCCTGAATAGACGGAGAGCGATGTGCACTCTCTGGCATAACAATGAAGTAGGGACTGGGGGATCTCAGATAACTGGAATAACTACTGGGTGAACTCTGAATGGCTGGAGGGCGGTAGGAACGCTCTGGCATGGCGCTGCAATGAGGCCTCGCTGGAACACCTCGGGGAGGTGGTGGGGGTGCTGAATATGGAGGCCTGCTGGGCTGACCTCTACCGAACTGACCTCTGCTCCTAACTGGGGCACCTCTAAAATCTCCGGAGAATCTGGATCTCTTGTCCTGTTGACCCTGCTCTATGCCTCTCGATCGATAGCCCTCAAATCCGACGAGCTATCTCGACCACCAGCTGATAGGGAGTCCCCATCTCCACCTCCCGGGCCATGTTGGCCCTAATACCTGAGTGCAGCCCCACTACAAATCTCCGCACTCTCTCGACATCAGTAGGTAATATCATGAGTGCGTGGTGAGACAACTTTGAAAATCTAGCCTCATAATCTGTCACTGACATCTGTCCCTTCTCCAGCTGCTCAAACTGATACCGCAACTCTTCTCTCTCAGAGGGTGGGATATACCTATCTAGAAACATCTGAGTGAACTGATCCCAAGTGATAGGAGGAGAATCTACTGTCCTGTTGAGAATATAGGACTGCCACCATCTGCGAGCTCTACCCTCTAACTGGAAGGTAGTGAAGTCCACTCCATGGGACTCTAATATCCTCATATTGTGCAGCCTGTCCTTGCACCTGTCAACAAAATCCTGGGCATCCTCGCCTCGCTCACCCCCGAAGATTGGAGGGTGCAATCGAGTCCATCTATCCAATAACTTCTGCGGATAGCCGTCCGCAGCTGGTCTGGGCTCATGCGCTGCTGCTACAGGCTGGACCTCACCCACAGGCAGTGTACCCGGGGTATGATATAATGCTGCTGCCTGACCTGCAGCCTGGGCGGTAGGAGTTTGGGCCCCCCTTCCTGCCTGAGATGTGGCAGGATCTGCTGGAAATAAACCAGCCTGCGACGTAGTGTCCATAAACTGCATCATACAACCCATGATCTCCTAGAAGTGTGGCGCCGTCATAAAGTCCACTGGAGCAGTATCCGCTGGGGGAACCTCACCCTACTCCTCTATAGTAGGATCCTCTGGTGGTGGTGCAACTGGGATAGCTCTGGGACGCCCTCGTCCCCTCCCTCAGGCCGGTGCCCTCCCCCGGCCTCTGCCACGACCTCGGACAATGGGGGTAGCGGCCCCTCCCGAGTCTGGAACATCGGATGCACGCGTCCTCACCATCTGTGAGAGAATAGAAGAATGAGATTTAGTAAACCATCGACTGCACGGTAGAATAGAAATAAGGAGAGGTTTCATAACACCCTATAACCTCCTGAAGATAAGTACAGACGTCTCTGTACCGATCCGCAAGACTCTACTGGGTTTGCCGTGACTCGTGAGACTTACGTGAACCTAGAGCTCTGATACCATGTTGTCACGACCCAAAATCTTAACTCAGGTCGTGATGGCGCCCAACCGCAGGGTCGGTCAAGCCAACACTCAATTTACTAAGGGTTCTTTCTTATTTGATTAACATTTCAACATATACCAAGTCTTAAAGCTTAAAAAATAAATCGAAAAGGATAATTAGCCAGTTTTAATCAAAAGCGGTCATAAGGAGGCGTGAGCCAATATATATACGTACCCGTAATCCATAATAACTACCACCTGTGTGCCAGGAACTAGTGTCACAAGTCCTACGGGAATACTAACAGAATATACAAAAGATATAATATACAGTCCCACTGTCAGAAAGAAATAGACGGGAAATAAGCAGAAGAAACTCCATGAAGTCAGGAGAAGCAGCTCACCGTGAAGTCAGGTCCAAATATAATCAGAATCGAGCTTCGGTGTGATAACTAGATGCACCAGCCACAGAAACTGTACAATTTAGTACAGAAGCGCAGCATGAGTACATAAACAAATATGTACCCAATGAGTATCCCGCCTAACTTCAAAGAAGTAGTGATGAGAGGTCGACTTGACACTCACTAAGGTCCAACAAAATGATTAAACACGACATGATATCAGTAATATGCATACAAAGATGATAAAAATCGTAAACATTAAAGATAACTGTAATTCAAATAAATACTGGAAGTAAATAAACAATTACTACTTCATTTTTCCTTTTTTAAAATATCTTCCCACTCAATATCCATAAAAAACATCATTAACAATTTAGCATGCGCATACAGGATAAGGACAACCGGCCTGAGCCATCATAATAATCATATATGTGCACTGACGAGGATCGAACGACCCGAACCATAATGTATCTTTCAATCTCGCCGTGGCGTATGATCCGCTCCCATGAGAGTGCGGGAAATAACACCCCGCTCGCAGAATGTAAATTGCGAAATGACACATGCACACACAACCCACATAATATTCTTCATAAATTACTTTTCAGTGAACAATTCCTTAAAATTTCTCAAATTCCATGATCTCAGGGAAACAAGCCGCATGTAACATTAATTCATGAAGCATACAAATCATTTCAAGGAAAAACACAAGGCATGGTGTAGGCCTAACTACCCGGACATAACAATAATAGTCACTACATACGGATTCTCATCACTTTGTGCGTACGTAGGACCCACAAACATTAGCACATATCCATTTTAAATCACCTAGGGGGATAATTCCCTCTTACAAGGTTAGAAAAGGAGACTGACCTCACGTCAAACCTACTCTCCGGGTCAAGAATGCGCCCGAAACTCCGAACTCGTCTCCCAAGGACTCGAAACTAATCAAACGTTACGTAAATATATTAAATTATACTCAAAGAATGGAATTCTCCTACTGATTTAATCAATTCATCATTCTTGAAGAAATCCTAAAATCCACCCCCGGGCATGCTCGGATTCCGAAAATTCTCGAAAGAAACACTCACCCATAACCTTAAGATCGTTACTATATGATTTTTATATAATTTCATAACCAATTCACAGGTAATTCTCTAAATTCTCGAAAGCCCTAGGTTACTACCCAAATTCCTTGATTTTCACTAATTAAGTAGTTAATTTAACTAGCAATTCATGTATTAAACTAATACTAGGGTAGAATTTACTTACCTTATTAGTAGCTAGGTGGATTGGCTCTTTCCCAAACTCTCTAGGTCGACAGTGGTGGAAGAAAAATGGAGAAAATGAACATTTCCCGTGTTTTAAAAGAACACACTACCTACGGTGGTTCCGCACCTGCGGCTCAAGGACCGCACCTGCGAAAAATGGGACAAGGGCCTGGGCTCGCACCTGCGGGCAGGAGTCTGCACCTGCGGGAAAGGGCCCGCACTTGCGAGAATTGGGCAGCCCACCTGGTGGTCGCACCTGTGAGGCTGGGACGCAGGAGCGGTCCTGCACCTGCGACTGGGCAACCGCACCTGCGGTCACACCAGATCAGGTGCACCAGCAACTGTTTCAGCTGTTTTTTTAGCCTTGTTTGGTGCCTGAGAGGCACCCGAGCCCACCCGTGCCCCCGTCCAAATATACCAACAAGTCCCAAATCATAATACAGACTTGCTCGAGCCTTCAGAACACTCAAAACAACGCAAAAACTCAAAATCACACCTCAAAACCCCTAGAATCAAAACTTAAGAACTTCAAGTTCTTGAATTCGATATCAATGCGCCGAACCGACCTATACTACTCGAAATGACACTAAATTTTCAGGAAAGTCATAAATGACATAACAGAACTATTCTCGGTCTCGAAATTCTATTCGGACGTCGATAACACAAAAACACGTCCCAAACCACAATATGAATTTAAGGAAACTCTTATTTCGATATTTTGAGTCGAAACACTCCCGGGTCATTCAAAACCCATTCCGAACATACGCCCAAGTACAAAATCATCATACGAAGCTACCGGAACCATCAAAATTTGATTCCGAGGTCGTTTACTCAAAATGTTGACCGAAGTCAAACTTGGCCAAAAAGACCAACCTTAAGGAACTAAGTGTTCCTTTACTGCTCTAAACACTTCCGAATCCCTGACCACCCGCCCCGCAAGTCATAAATCACAATAAGTCTCTATGAGAAGTTTCATTTAGGGGAACGGGGTCCGATAACGCAAAACGATCGGTCGGGTCGTTACATAAACAATTGAAGTTGCTCTCCATATACCATCATGCCTGTTTGATACAATGCACATTCCATCTATTTGTCCATAGGTTTCTCTGAACTACACAAAGAACCACTCCCACGATGCATCATTTTCTGAATCAACAATTGCACATGCAAGGGGTAGAACTTTTCCTGTAAAAGCAAAGGATAAAATATTAGTTACAACACACAATATTAATATATCATTTTATATAGTAATATAGTCATATGTAGGTGCAAGTATGTAGCAAAATAATTATATACTCTATTGGTATACTTGTATATCATATTGGTATCATATGATATTTGAATATCTTTTTTGCTGCTTTAACTGAATGTAATTGTATTGCATTTTTGAAATAGTAAAGTAATTCAATTATACAATACTGATTTTGCGACAACTTTTTTTCTTACCCTTTGCGTCTTGCGTGGAAGACGTGAGTATGGTCCCTCTATATGTTGACTTTAAAAAACTTCCATCAACTATAACTGTTGGCCTACAATAGATCCAGCCTCTAGTCGTTTCATATATACCTATGAATGCATACAAGAAGCTCCCATCTAATTTAGTGTGTAGTCGTGTCACTAATCCTGGGTTAGCATACTCTAACATGTAAAGATATGTTGGTATTTCTTGTATGATTCAGTTGGTGTTCCTCTTAACAACTACATTGCTTTTTGTTTTGATCTCTATGCTTGCATGTAGCTTAAGTCCATACCATATGCTTTTTGGATATCTCTCTGGATATCTGTTGGTGTATATATAGTTTTCAGGTCAACAAGTTTATCTTGTACCACAACTGCAACAAACGCTGAGACAACTTGCTTTTGTGAACAAAATCTCTTATCATTTAAAGAACTGTGAACATAATTAAAATCTGTCACTTTGAAAAGATTTGATGCTCGTAGGCTTGATGCTTTAAGTCTCCAAGTGTAACTTTCATCCACAAAATCAAGGGTATACATGTTTATAATACAAATATAGTTATGCATCATATTTTACTGATAAAACACACACACGAACCAGTATAATTCTATACTCACATAGTATACTCATATAGCATACTTATATACTATAGCAATATCATCTTTTACTGATAAAAATCACAGATAAATCAGTAAAATTCTATACTCACATAGTGTACTGATTTAACATACTTATATACTATATCTGTATCATATTTTATTGATAAAGAAAACACACACAAACAAGTAGAATTCTATACTCATATAATATACTCATGTATCATACTTATATACTATATCAGTATCATCTTTTACTGGTAAAAAAGATAGACAAACCAGTATTCTATACTCACATATTATACTGATTTAGCATACATATATACTATATCAATATCATGTCTTACTGATACAAAACACACACACACAAAAATCAGTACAATTCTATACTCACATAGTATACTCATTTAGCATACTTATATACTATATCTGTATCATCTTTTACTGATAAAAAGCACAGACAAACCAGTACAATTCTTTATTCACATAGTATACTGATTTAGCATACATATATACTATATTGTACCATATTTTACTGATAAAAAATACACACTCAAACCAGTACAATTCTATACTCACATAGTATACTCATATAGAATCCTGATATACTATATAGGTATCACTTAATTTTTTATTACTTGAAAAAATGCAGACGAACCTTCTTAGGCATGATTTATTAACCCGATATTGAAACTTTTCTCTAACAGCATACTGTTTCATAACGAGAGCTAGCAAGTTTTTGTCTTTGTAAATTTGTCTTTTTTCAACTTTTTGATAAAATTGATCAGTTATGATGTTTGCATCATCAAGTTCTATACCGGTTTCATCTCCTTCTTGCATATCAAAAGTATTAAGCATATCACTGCTTTTAAATTATGCAATTTCTGATGAAATTGTAGTAACGTCGAAACTGGAGGTGCTTGCAGCTATAATATCTTTAGCTATAATATATCCTTGAGCAGTAGAATACTAAAATAACTGTTGTGTTACTGTCCTTTTGCAGTTGCTTTGCAATCTCTCTGAGAAGTTGTTCAAATTTTTAACAGGTCTTTATTAGAATTGCATCAATATGAAAGTTTATGAAATTATGATTATCATCCATTCTCCACTATGCTGCAGCAGAATTGGTATATTTTCGATGATTATACATATATGAAGTTATACCTACTTTTATGTACAAAATCGAATGTCGACAATGCAAATTTCAACAGTGTTGATGTCAAATACTGAATTTCAACAGAATATTTTTCGAACTCAAATAAGTTGTTATGATTCAAACCTTCGATCTCCAGATATTCACATTTCAAATATAATTTTCAGTTAAATTTAGAAGTTTGAGCGCTAAACTTCTGTAATCTGTGAAATCAAAATCGGAACAATATGATTTGAATTTGAGCATCAAAAGTTTCAGCATCTTCGAAAGTCAAATCAGCTACTATGATTCTAACATATTGATACTTCTACAAAATTGAAAAAGTTGAATTTGAAAGAGAAATCAGCATCTTTGCTCTATTTTTTCAAGCTTGCCATCTTCAAATCTTCAAAACAATTCTGTGATGCCGGTGGAAATCTCAATTTTTGTGCACTAATCTTTGTGAAATTCTGCCAAATTTGAGTAGCGTTTTCATTTTCATAAGTAGGCTATTAGCACGGGTAGTTATTTTGAGACACTCTGTTTGTTTAAAATGGGTAGGGGATTGTAATTATTTAGTGGGTAAAATTCTTTTATGGGTAAGAGCAGGGTAAACATTTTCACTTTTATAGGTACTCCTATCTTTTTCCCCTTTATTTTACCCACACTTTACCTACCTGGGTCCAATATACCCACCATCTCACTATTCTCAGTCCTCAAAATTTGAACAATCCTGACCTAAATCCACCCCATCAACAAATGTTAATCCGCAACCATCCCCCTCGTACACTCCGACTGCATCTCTTTCTAGAATTGGTCGACTGCCATTTCAGAAACTTTCTCCATCCAAAATACAATGTAAACGTGACCAAAAAAAAAAATTTGACGAGCGCAAAACACAACACAAAATTGATGCTCACTATCCAAAGATAGTATAATATAATTATCGTCTCCACATGATTGGATATAAATAATACTCTATAATTCCTGGTTTAACTACTATTCAGGATGATCAAAACTTGATTGGAATAATTACGAACTACAATTAACTACTAATAACCCATGTCCCAGAATATTAGCCTAATAACAAACATCAAGAAGGTGAAGGCCGACTGCCGCTGGGGAGATGCGGTGCAAGTGGAGATTCCCTCTCGGGAGGAAGACATAACAACCCATAAAGCTGGCTTCCTTAGTGTGTACACCTATCCATTTACCCTAGGCTCGGTAGAGCCGTCCTCGCCGTCGATAGACCCCGTGATTCTCGATTTTTAGAGGCGGTATCAAGTGACGCTCGGCCAGATTCATCCATAATTTTGGCGTACTATTTTCATAATTAGGCATTTTTCAAATATGGTCGAGGGGATGCCTTTTACCCTTGACCACCTGATTAGAATGTACAGTCCCCGACTTTATCGGGGTGGTCTAATTAAGCTTCAACGTCGTTCCACAGAGGTTTTCTTTGCTTGTACCGATGAAGAAAGGACAGAGGGTGGATGAGCCACTTTATTCGAGTTAGGACCTCAGATTTGATTCCAGTCGAAAGGATGCCATTCCCTGAGGAATGTAATATGAACCGTAAGTTAATACTTTAATTGAGCTTTTTTCACTTTCCGTCGTACCAACTTCCCCTTGAACTAACTCCCTTTGATGATGTAGCTGTTGCGTGGTACCCCGACGCGGTTAAGGATCTCTCGGGCTAGGTTCGCTAGCTCGATTCGACCTGACCGTATGCTGCACGCGTATGGCACGTATGGTGCGAGCTGGCCAGGGGCCGATGGGAAGCTAAAAATCATAGTGGGGCATTCCCTCTTGCCATATCTGATTTCATTAAAAAAGATATCCCCCGAATATATTCTAAATTCTCGTGCTTATGTTCTGTGCTTATGCATGCCTAGGGGAGACCTCTATGATGAGAGAAGCACCGCTTCGGGAAGCAGATACCTCAAAACCAAATGAGGAGAAGAAGAGAAAAGGGAAATCGCCGACTGAGTATTTGAAGACAAGGAGGGCTAGAGTGCAAAAGTCTGAGGCTTATTTCGTGGCCTCAAACGAGAAAAATGATTCCCCGATAACACTCGGGGGAAGTGGAAGCGTAACTGCTTCAACTTTTACTGAGCCGATGAATGTTGCGTCGTGGGCTTCTAAACCAGAAGTTGATGATTCCATCCTGCCTCGGGCCGAAGAGGCTTTCGAGGGTGGGTCGGACGATGTCTCTAAGCTGGTTGACAGCCAAAATATTCCCCGAGCCGAAGGGCACTCAGTAGATGAGTTAAGGGAGCCTAATTGTGAGCTGAAGGCCCCGATCGATCCAACCGAGTTTATTGATGTAGGTGATTCTCCATTAGTTCCAACATTTCCCTCGAGGGCGATACATAATGCCCATAATATAGAATCTTCCGACGCGGGGCGCCTCTCGGAAGGAAGGGTGTAATTGAAGGGTTCTTCACTATGGCCGAGAAGAATACCGAACATAACGCCTCACTCATTTTCGAGGAAGCCGAGAGGCTCTGCAAACATGTAATTTTTTCGTCAATTGCTTAGAGCTTTGATCATTATTTCTCTGACTCTCCTTCCTTTATTCTTTCAGGCAAAAGTGCTTTATAATCGGGCCACTGCCAAGCTTCAGGCCGAGTTGACCCAATACGAGGGGGAGTGTAGGAGGTTTTCATCAGAGGCGGATGATCTCAGGGCTCTTTTTGCCAAAAAGGAGGAAGAAATGCTTGGCATTCGAGCTCATTTAGAAATGGTATCTCGGGAATGAAGTGATCTTTATGAGAAGGTAACATAGTCCTCGGAGAAAGATGATGGTGCTGCTGTAAATGCCCTGATGCAATCTCAGCACTTAACACTTTTGGGCTAATCTTTGCAGCTTAAAGAGAAAGATACCCTGATGCGGGAAGGGTTCAGAGCCAGGGATGCTGAGATCCTTGGACTTATGCAGTGTGTGAAAGAGATAACCTCTGAGAGATACCCTCCAAGGGAAGTTATCCTCGATTGAGCATCATCTTCGGGATGCAAGGACGGAGAGTAGTAAGTATAAGGACCTCTATGATGAATCGGTCACCGCGCTATCTTCAATTAAGGATGAAGCCGATGCGCTCATATCCTCGTACAAAGATGATGGTGCTGCTGCAAATGCCCAGGCCAGGAAAGCATCTAAGGAGGCCGAGATTAAGCTTGCCCGAGCCTTGGAGCATGCCCGATTAAGATCTCGGAGGCAGTCTCTTGAGGATATACATGCAGGGTCTCTCAATTTGTCTGCTGAGATCGAGAGGGTGAAGACCCTAGAAGAGAAATCGATGGCCCTGCTTTCTTCCGAAGATGATTCGAGCAGTGGCTCAGAAGATGATGAAGATGAAGGTGAAGTCCCTGAGGGGAAGAGGACATTGAAGACCTTGGGGCCGAGGGCTAAGCCGCTGAAGGCATAACCTCCGAGGGATCCATTGAAGGCACACCCCGACGGTAGATTAGGTTTTCATTTGTTCTTTTTACCTGTGCAAGGGCTCCGACTTTGAGCTTTGTAAATATGCTTTGTGAAACTTTATCATATATAAAAGGCTTTTCGTTACTCCTTGTTTTTCCCCGGTTTCTTGGAATAGACTTTGATGTTTGTTGATGATTAGTCCGATATGTTGGACTTTAAGGTAAGAAACACTTAGGCATATAAATCGGCCCTGAGGCTTTTTAGGCCGGCCCTTAGGCTCTTACGCGTTGACCCTTATGCACTTTTAGGCTGGCCTCTAGGCTTTTACGCATTGGGTTGGTACGACCTTTAATATGGCTGGAGCTTAGGCTCTTACACATTGTCCCTTAGGAACTTTTATCTAACCGTTTAGGGCTCAGCCTTCGAGTCATGTTTTGACTCGAGCTCATCGACTCTTAGGTTTATAAATCGGCCATGAGGCTCTTTAGGCTGGCGCTTAGGCTCTTACACATTGGGTCGGTACGACCTTTAATATGGCTGGCGCTTAGGCTCTTATGCATTGGTCCTTAGGCAGTTTTAGCTAATCATTTAGGGCTCAGTCTTCGAGTAATGTTTTGACTCGAGCTCATCGACCCTTAGGTTTATAAATCGGCCCTGAAGCTCTTTAGGCTGGCGCTTAGGCTCTTACGCATTGGGTCGGTACGACCTTTAATATGGCTGGTGCTTAAGCTCTTACGCATTGGGTCGATACGACCTTTAATATGGCCGGCGCTTAGGCTCTTGCACATTGGATCTGTACGACCTTTAATATGGCTATATTTTTCACTCGTTAAAGACTTTTTGAAGTTTTTGTGTTCGTCTGACGCTTCGACGGATCGAAAGAACCTTGATTACGAGCCGTTATGTGACGATAAATGAGCATCTCAGAAGGTTTCGCTCGATGGCTGAATTTTCGAAGCCTTTCATTGTCGGAGATGATATGATCGAAGCTTTTTTGCTTATGCTCGAGTGTATCCTGATTAACTGGTTCTTTTCGAAGTATTTTTGAAGTAATTGGAGGCCTGTGATTTTATGGCGACGGTCGGACGTCTCTGAGTCGTGTTGGTTTGGCTGGAGCCTTATGACCGTGGTCATTGTATTTGGTCGGAGCCTTATGACCGTGGTCATTGTATTTGGCCGTAGCCTTTTAGTCCCCAAGTGAGATAGCCTCGACGTTTATATCGAGGGTATGCCTTTTTAGGGGTCTTACAAGTTCGAATATATATCCTTGACTTTGATATCGGGATTATGCCTTTTTAAGGTCTTACAAATTTGTACATGCCTTGCTTGAGGTCTTACAGGTTTATACATGCCTTGCTTGAGGTCTTACAGGTTTGATATTTCCTTATTGAGGGCTTATGAGCTCAAAGTTGCCGACCCTGAGGTCTTATGGCTTCGAGTTTTTGATGGCTCGATGGGGTGACTGTCGATGACAGTCCTCGGGACATCGAAAGTTTTTGTCTTTGGAGTCGTTCCTTGTGAAAATAGCAAACTTTTTGATGTTGACTCATTGATGTATTATAAACATGATGTTGCCTCATGGAGGTCTTACGTTGTTGATATTGGCTCATGGAGGTCTTACATTGGTGCCTCATGGAGGGCTTATGAATTTGAACATGCCTTGTTGAGTTCTTACAGATTTGACATTGCCTCGTTGAGGGCTTACAAGTTTGAGCATGCCTCGTTGAGGTCTTATAAATGCGATATTGCCTCATCGAGGGCTTACGATTCATGCCTTGCTTGAGGTCTTACAGTTTTGATATTGCCTAATGGAGGTCTTGTAAGCCCGAAGTTACCGGCCATGAGGTCTTATGGCTTATACAGTCCTCGAGTGTTCAGGCGCCTTCGGCCCTGGAGCTGTTTCTTGTGAGAATAGTGAATTTATTTGGAGCATGAAGAGTTTTGTCGATAACATATTCTCCTTCGATTACTTGGTACAAGTATACATGTTTTCTCCATCGAGGGTTTGATTATTCTATGCGGACACGTTTAATTCGACCGTTTGGTCTGATACATCATTCTCCTGTCGAGACTCTTTTCAACATATTTTGATTTCTTCGAGGATGTGATCTTCCGGGGGATGCCCCCCAGTATTTTAGGTTGATTGAATAGAAGCCTTGAATACTTGTTGAGTTCTACTTAGGTAGCATATAGGTGTTGCCTTGTTAAAAACCTTGTCGGTAAATCCCTAGGGGATAAAACCTGACCAAAGGAAAAGAGTACAATGCCTGTTTTAAAACCCAAGGTCTTCAAGTCGAAGGGTGCTGCGGTATCTTCCATCGGACACCTGTAAAAAATTAGTGTGAAGCACAAAATGAAAAGGGAGAAGGTTATACCTTAGCAATAATAGAGTTTGAGCATTGATATGTTCCAATTGTTTGGAAGTTTATCGCCTTCCATGGTGCCGAGTTTGTTCGACCCTTTGCCGATTACTCCGAGGACGCGGTACGGTCCCTTCCCAGCTCGGGCCTAGCTTCCCTTCATTAGGGTTTCAAATGTTTAGGGTGACTAAGTCCCCAACTTTGAAATGTCAAAGGTTTGTTCTCCTGTTATAGTATCTTTCGATTCTTTGTTTTTGGGCGGCCATCTGGACCAGTAAAGCTTCTAACTTTTCATCTAATAGTTCGAGGGTTGTAGTCATGGCCTCATTGTTTGAGTCCTCAGTGGCATGTCAGAATCCGGCGCCTGGCTCTCCGACCTCGACCGTTATCAAAGCCTCAGACACGGGTCCAAAAAGAACGGCGTCTCTCCTGTGCTCGATTTTGGAGGTTGTCCGATATGGCCATAGCACCTCGGGCAACATTTCTCTCCATTTTCCTTTTGCATTTTCTAACTTATTTTTCAAGTTTTGAATGATGGTCTTGTTTGTGGACTCGGCCTGACCATTTGCATATGGGTGGTAGGGCGTTGATAGGATCCTTTTGATTTTGTGATCCTCGAGAAACTTTGTTACTTTGCCTCCGATGAACTGCTTCCCATTATCACACGTTATCTTGGAGGGGATCCCGAATCGGCACATGATGTGATCCCAGATGAAGTTGATGACTTCTTTTTCTCTTATCTTCTCGTAGGTCGCTTCCACCTATTTTGAGAAGTAGTCAGTCCTAAATAGAATAAATCTAGATTTACCTGGCGCCATTGGTAGGCGATCGACGATGTCCATTCCCCATTTCATGAACGGCCATGGTGATAAGACTGAATGTAGCTGTTCACGAGGTTGGTGGATCGTTGGTGCAAATCTTTGACACTTGTTGCATTTCAGACGAATTCTTTGGTGTCCCTTTCCATGCTGTCCCAATAGTAACCTGCTCTGATCATATTTTAAATTAAGGAATCGGCACCAGAGTGATTTCCGCAGGTGCCCTCGTGGATTTCTCAGAGCACGTAATCAGTGTGTCCCGATCCCAAGCATACTTCTAGGGGCCCATCGAAGGTTCTTCCATATAGAGTTCCATTCTCGTCGACTGAAAATTGAGCTGCTTTGTCCGAATGGCCCTTGATTCTTTTGGGTTCGTGGGTAGCTTCCCACTTCCCAAATAATCGATGTACTTATTTCTCCAATGCCATTTCGGGCTGGTGGAGTTGATTTCGGCATGACCTTCTTTAATTAATGATTTGGATAGCTGAACAACAACCCTGGGGAGTATGTCATCTTCCTCGACAGATGATCCCAGGTTTGCGAATGCATCGGCCTCACTGTTTTGCTCTCAAGGTATGTGGACCAAAGCCCATTCTTTGAAGTGGTGCAAAGTGACTTGAAGTTTTGTCTAGGTATCGTTGCATCCTGTCCTCTCGAACCTCGAAGCTCCCATTTGCCCGATTTACTACCAGAAGGGAATTACATTTTGCTTCGATGACTTCCGCTCCTAGGCCTTTGGCCAATTCGAGACCTGCAATCATAGCCTCATACTCGGCTTCATTGTTAGTCAACTTTGCAGCTTTTATAGATTGTCTAATCATGCCACCCGTAGGTGGCTTCAGAACTATGTCGAGCCCAGATCTTTTCACGTTCGAGGAACCGTCGGTGAATAAGGTCCATACCCCTGATGATGTGCCTATTTTTAGTAAAAGTTCTTTTTCTACCTCGGGCACAAGGGCGGGCGTAAAGTCATCCACGAAGTCCGCCAAAATTTGGGACTTGATAGCCGTCCGAGGCTAATATTCGATATCATATCCCCCGAGTTCGATGGCCCATTTGGTCAGTCGTCCTGATAATTCGGGTTTATGCAATACATTCCGAAGAGGATATGTCGTTAAAACACATATATACAGTGACATTGAAAATAAGGCTTCAATTTTTGAGATGCACTTAATAATGCAAGAGCTAATTTTTCTAAGTGTGGATACCCGGTTTCAGCATCTCCCAGGGTTTGACTCATATAGTAGACAGGGAGTTGCGTACCTTGCTCATCTTGAACCAACACGTCACTTACCGCTACCTCGGATACTGCTAAGTACAAGTGTAACGTTTCGTCCTCCTTTGGAGTGTGGAGCAAAGGCGGGCTTGAGAGATACCTCTTTAACTCCTCCAAGGCGTGCTGGCACTCCTGAGTCCACTCAAAGTTGTTTTTCTTTTTGAGTAGGGAGAAAAAGTGATGGCTCCGATATGATGACCTTGAGATGAATCGTCCTAATTCCACTATCCTCCCGGTCNAAATGGAAGCCGAGCTAAATGAGAGCATAAACGTCGGAAAATACGCTCAAGAGTCGAAAAGGAGCGACCCGGGACAAGCCTGGCGTTAGCCAGGCGTTTGGCTCTTAAGGCCAGGGGGTGCCTGGCGTTAGCCAGGCATTATCCTTCAAACGCCAGGGGGTTCCTGGAGTTAGCCAGGCGTTATCCTCCAAACGCCAGCCATGGCTAGGCGTTAGCCAGGCCTTAGCCTGCTAACGCCTGGGTACCTGCTTTAGTGAACTCCGAGTTTT
>ML377888.1:0-12214 GCA_005239525.1 Nicotiana knightiana | reverse complement strand
CCTATGACATGTTTGGTGCTGGCATATTAGGTTATGACATACATTCCGCTTTCCCTTATATTTTGTTTAACATGTGATGTCTGAGTAAAAATAAATAGCCTATTGTGTGACGCCCTAGCTCAGTTGTTTGACTTGTATGCTACATAGTGTAATATTGCTTAATTCTCTCAATTTTGTGTGCTTGCTTGACTTGAGAGTTGAATAAAATCGTTGTGATTGAGTCATGTGCAATGTGCGAGTGACGCTTAGTGATTGTCTATGCTATCCTGTGTAGTCTAGAACTTTCCCTGTGTGTTAATCTAAGCGAAATTGTAGGTTAGGCTAGTCTAGGAGATGACGTAGGCATTTTCTTTCTTGGCTATGGATGTGCTTGACACATAAGAAATAAATTTTCCATTGTTAGCCCCTTTGAGCCTTTAGACCTTTTCCTTGGNGAAAGAAAGAAAAAAAAATGATAATAAAAAGTATGTACAAAAAGATACACACCTCCAAGTTTTTATTAATGTGTGCTAGTGAAAATAAAGAAGTGCTTAATTAAAGAAAAAAAGGGCTATGTTGAATATGATTTGGTTGAGAAGAATATGTGTTGAATTGTGAAGGCAGTGTATTAAAGTGCTTAGGAGGGATAGTCACTATTCCTAAATATATCCTACCCGTCCCTTAGCCTACATTACAACCTTAAAAGTCCTAATTGATCCTAGATTTGGCTAACTTGAATTAGTGGAGATCTACACTACGGGCGAGCTTATGGTACGACCACGGGATGCATATGAATTCTTTGTGAGAGTGAGGGCATTTGTTCAATTGTGTGATGTCCTTAAATTATGTTCAAAAGCATATTTGAATGTGAGGACTATTTATATTCACTCTTTTGTTTGTTAGTGAGGGCAGGAATCAATTCCGCCAGCTGTGGAACCACCGACATCCATAAAAGATGCAACACACCAAACAAAAGGGACGTTAGTCCATATGGAATAGTACTTATATGTAAGACTAACACCCTCTCAATAGAACAAGTAACAATTCAATGAGAAAGAACATGCAATCAATGAGAGCCTCAGACAATATAATAATGTCAATTTAAGAGAAAGATAAATTTAAAGTAAATAACAATGTTTTAGGTTAGGAGATCTTTAGTACCGACTACACCACCGTATTTTTAGCTTGGATTCGGATCACGTCCCGATCAGCTAATTCGTCTCACCCAAATACATCCAATCACAACGCCAGCATGTGCGCGGCATGTCGTCTGATCGGCTAAGGAGTCTAACCACAATGACGTGTAGGTCAACGTCACTTTCCGCTAGCAATCATCTTATCCGAATTAAGGGTAATCATCTTAACACATCAATCTCATCTAATTTAAGGGGAATAATCTCATCACATCAATGTCAAAATTTTACTCCTCAACCTCTCCTACACCGCACATCTTTTAGTCAATGGGAGTATCTCATCACATCAAAGAATTTTCAGCTCATTTCATAATCTTTCACACGACTTTTTATTTCATTGGCACTAGTGGACACAAGTGTAATTTCGTTCTTGGCACGTCGGCCGTATTTCACATTTCATTTTCATCCCTCTCACTTTCAAGCATAATAACTTACAATTGAAACATGATTGAAGTCATAATATTTTGACACATTGGTCACGTTTGAATACATTCGTGAAGGAGAACATAATATGGTAAGAGCATTTGGCACACATTTTTAGTATATATCTTTCGACACAAGCTTATTCAAAATAGTCAAATTTACAAGAAATAACCCGGAACATGAGGAATAAAAGCTTGGCCCATCATACTTGAAACTTACGAGAACATCGTGGGAGTCAATTCTAAGAGCGAAGTTTAGCCAAAATACCTCGCTTGAGCTTTGCTTAGGTTATTACAACGTCCAAATACTCCTAGCAATTTCAATTTATAGGAAGATGATAAAATCGAATCAAAATTAGAAGGATTCTCATGATATAAGTCTCTTGGGAATTTCATCAAACACCTATCATGCAAAATAGAACACAAGTCTTCTACAATGGTAATCCCTTTCTCCCTCAATAATTTCAACAAGAATCTACTCGAAATGGTTCAACAACCCCACATACTACCCCCTATTGGCACATGCAAGTCATATCTCCAACCCCACAACTTACTTTAATTCATAACAATTGCATGAAGGTTTTAGAACATGCTCTTACCCGGATAGTTGATGGCCTAGTGAGTGATTCCCTTGAATCTTCAAGATTGGGCAATAATTGATGAGCAAAGAGGGTTGGGGCTTCATTCTCTCTCTCTAAGATACTCCTCTCTCTCTCTAAAAAATAACCGCTTAAACCAGCCCGAATGATCCCCAAAGTCATTTTATAATATGGAATCGGGTAAAAATTTTCCAAATTTAATCCTGCAAACCGGGTCTGCGGTCGCAGACCGGTCCGCAAAAGGGACTGCCAAAATGGCCCCAAAACTGGGCTTGGCCAGGTCAAGTCTGCGGCTATTATGCGGCCCGCAGAACAGTTATACGGTTGTATAACGCACCGGAAAATCTCCCTCCGGAATTCTCCTTGATGGATATGCGACGGATGTGCGGCCCACGAAATGATTATGCGGTCGCATAATTGACCGCAACATGTTCTTCAAAATTTGGCTTGGGCCCTGTTGCATTCTGCGGCGGATCTGCGGTCCGCAAAGTGATTCTACAGCTGCATAGTAGACCGCTAAAATACCATGTTTTGCAAAACTCTTCTTCCAAATCCCCGATGCACTGTACAACCCAAAAAGTCCAAGATTGTCGCGAAGATTTTCTACAACCCTCAAACACATTAGCGTACCTCGGCACCACAATATCCCCGGTTCTTGGTGAAATTTTATGGGGCCTGACATTTAATCACCCCACATATTGCTTTCGCACCGCTTTGCACGAAGCATCCGACTACAGCCTTGCTCCCAGCAATGACAAATCACCCTCAAAAATTGTTTTCGATTCAACAACTTCAAATTCCAGAGAACTTTTGATGCAAAATTTTTTGTAGCCCGTTATAGGATATCTTGCTATTGAAAAGCATATCTTTTTCGTATATCAAATGACTTTTCTTCATCCCACATTGTTGTTCGAATATTATAATATATCTTTGGTGAAAACATGATTATCGGGGTAACCTTGAAGATGATCAAGGAGGAAAATCTCCTTAGAATAATATTGAACGCATTGTGTACACCGGTATCCACATGGTCTGACCAGGTTGTGCATTCACAACCATCTCGGTGGTGGCATTATGCTCCATTATTAATATCGATTTTTCTTCGTGATAACCATCTTCTTCATTGGTAAAGGATAATTTCTCGCTTGACTCATTATCATTGTTATTATAGTCCCTATCATATTCTTTGATTTGTGCATATGCGATACCCTTTGTGAATTATTCTTCCAAATGTGTTAAAACATGATTGTCTTGTTGGTCATTTTTTCTACACATGTAATCAAATAATAAATAGTCCACAACTATAAAATATAATTTTTTTTTATCAGGATTTGAACCTACTGTTATTATTTGTATGTGGCATCGGATTATGCGCTTGTTATTGGCTAATGGATGTATTAGCATAATTCGTCCTTCTACTCGAGAAAGTCCCAACATTATACCCTTATACATAACTTGTAAAGTCTTCAGTTGATAAATTAATAATGGTCCAATACCCACTATAAGAAATATAATATCAATAAAAGGATAAACAAAAGAAAAGTACTGACAATGAATAAGCCTTTACCTATCAGACTGTGATGTTTTCCAATTTAATGTCCCACCATAATTTAATTGTTCATGCATTCGCCAAAAGTTTTATTATGGCTGCTCATTTGACAGAGATATGTTAAGATCATGCCAGACTTTTTGATATGTTACAAAAGTTTGATATGCCGAAACTCAAAGGTAAGTTCTATAGAGCGGTGGTTAGACCGATCATATTGTATGAGGTTGCGTGTTGGCCAGTCAAGAATTCACATATCCAAAATATGAAAGTAGCAGAAATGAGGATGTTCAGATGGATGTGTGGGAACACTAGACTGGATAAGATTAGGAATGAAGAAATTATGGAGAGGGTGTGCGTGGCTCCGGTGGACGACAAGATGCGGGAAGCGCGACTTAGATGGTTTGGACACGTACAGAGGAGAAGCCTAGATGCCCCGGTTATGAGGTGTGATCGGTTGGCTTTGGCAGGTACGAGAAGAGGTAAAGGGAGACCTAAGAAGTATTGAGCCGAGGTGATCAGATAGGACATGGCGCGGCTCCAGATTTCTGAGGACATGGCTCTTGATATGAAGGTGTGGAGGTCGAGCATTAGGGTTGTAGGTTAAGGGGTAGTCGAGCGGTTTTCCCTTTGTCCCGGTTTTCCTTTTTGTACCGAGGAGTATGATAGTGTTTTGTCTAGCCCTGCTAGCGATTTATGTTGTGGTTCACACTTTTGCATAATATTTGTGTTACTGCTTTTTTATTTATTTGTTGTCTCTCACGTTACTGATATTATTTTTCGGATTTTGTTGTCACAGATCTATTGTCTCTGAGCCGAGGGTCTCCCAGAAATAGCCTCTCTATCTCCTCTGGGGTAGGGGTAAGGTCAGCGTACATTCTACTCTTCCCAGACTCCACTTGTGAGATTTTACTGGGTTGTTATTGTTGTTGTTGTTGTACTTGTACTTGTTATGATAAAACAATTCCAAAACACCCTCAGAGGGTTAAGTATTAGTCAGAGTAGGTGGAACTTCATTCCAACTCACATTTTCTGAGCTTACATTCATCTTAAGCATCCTTATCACAATTAAATCTAATCCTTAAAAAATCTTGTAACATTTCTGTATACCTTATGGAGTAACTGAATATGGAAATCGTCCAATTACCTTAAAATTCATTGAATACCTATTAACACCTAGGCGGTCCCAGGATTTGAGTATGACGGGGTCACCGTTGTCATTAGAGTAAATTACCCAAAACTTTATTAGACAATAAAAAAATACATATAAACCCTAAGATACACCAGTAAATAAGCTGCACAATCCACTATATAATATAAACTTGCTAAGAAAAAAATTAAAATAAATTAAGAAGAGCTTACGATTTGAATATATATACAGCAATTTAACGGGGCCAAGAAAAATATTTAAGGGGTCCCCAAAGTATATACATCTATACATAAAATATATATACAGGGTTAACGGGTTCAAGTGACCCCTCAAGGCCTAGTGTAGGTCCGCCTATGTTAACACCCATTCTTTTATAAAACAACTCAATTGAAAGTGCCAACTTAACACTAGTAGCAGGACTAGTATAGTGCATCAAGTTATTCTCGAGCACAATCTCACCGCCCCAGTATAAGGCAATCCTAATCCGTCTTTCATCCATCATTGTTGGGATATTTAAAAAAAATGAATTATAAAGGAAGATTATATATGTATTGCAACACTGAAATGTGAGTTCTTCATGTAAGATAGTCTGGTTTACATAAACGTGGGTTGCACGAAATGGTTTAAATAAAGTGTTTGGGCTCTTTTAAAATGTCACTTTTTGCACATTAAATAAATATTAAAAATACAAAATTCCATTTTTTGTTTTCCTCTTCCTCATTGCGTCACACATTCCATTACACCTGACTATAGATTATACATACAAACAATTTCACAGATTGGACCACACTGTGAAGATTTCCGCTCCACTCACCTGGCACAGAAAAAGTTCTCACTCAAAAAGTTAAAAACGGATAAACAGGTTGACAAAATAACATCGTTAACAATAGGGGGAGTAGCAGTAACGGCCAAAATACTTGTCTCTTCACTACTTTCTTACTCTATGTTCCACGATAAAAATTGAAATAAAATGAGATTAATTAGTATTTCTTCGACCCAATTCATGTGTTATAGTATTTCTTCGGCCCAATTCATGTGTTATAATATTTCTTTTCTTAGTCAATCCCCAAAAGAATATCATATTTTCTCCTTTCGAAATAATTTAACTTTAAAATTCTTAATTTACTCTTATAAAATAGTTAACAGCTACACAAATATTTACAATTTATTTTAGACCACAACATTTAAAATCTTCTTTCCCCCCTTAAATTCAAGCAGCACATAAATTGAAACGGAGAGAGCAACTTGTCATGACCCAAGATTCATAGGTCGTGATGGCGCCGAACACCAGTGTCAGGCAAGCCAAATCCTTAATCAATTGAATACATTCATGTTTTAACATTTTCGAAAACCGTTACCTTTTTCTTGCATTTCATAATCAAATAAATGAAAGTTCGTAAATTAAATACGACATCAACTAAAATCTTATTATTTAAAAACAGTGATCTAAAGATTTCACTTAAATAATTATCCCGATACATATCCCAGAACCCGGTGTCACAAGTACACGAGCTATTTCTAAGAATTTCACAAATATCACAAAGCCTATCCGAAATACAACTGGACAAGGAAATTAAAAATGAAATAGATACAGTATGAAGGTGACTCTGTCAGCTGCGGATCGCCTCCAGAAGATGCAGCTCGCCTGAGTCTCCGAAACCTCCACATACGTTAGGTAAGCACCTGTGCAATAAAATGCACAGCAAGTGTAGTATGAGTACAAAAATAACGCGTACTCAGTATGTCGCCCACTTAAACTCAGAGAGGTAGTGACGAGAGGTCAATTTAGACACTTACTAAAGGTCCATTTAAGATATATAAGAGTGACACTAACCATGGTTTTTATCATAGGCAGTTTATAAAACAGGATTTAAACATCCTTCAATTTCGTTCACATTTAACACTTTATATCTTCGTCATATTCATAATCAATCAACGAGTGATTTAATCAGATAATAATAAATCAACGGAAGGAACAACTTCTTCCAAAAAAAAAGTCTTTTTAATAACTTTAAGTCTTTGTCATTTCAATCGACAAATTTAACATTTCTGGCCAATAATCAGGTAAATCTCATAGAAACTACGCAGCAACTATCATGCGCAAGCAATACCGAGGTTCGAACGGCGCGGACCAACACTAATAAACTGTGCACTGCCGAGGGTTAGACCGGCTCGAACCATAGATGCATCTATTTTCCTCGCTCGCGAATCGATCATGCGACGCGGTCAACATAAGAATAATAAGGCTAGCTTGCTCGCGAATCATACATGCGACTCAGGTGCTCATATGTACGCACATTCACATAATACATCCTCATTTTTATAAAGAATCAGGTTTTCGCAGGAAGGTGGTGAAAATCCTTTTTAAAAGAACCATGTAATATAGGTTTTGAAATCTTGTTTTGAAACTCATTTGTCAAGTTAAATGATATTCTACGATACAACCTAGTCCAGGTACACATATATTCACAGCGGAAACAAATTCTCTTTTTAGAAGGTTAACAATATGAGATCTCGCTTCCTTTTAAACATTTAATTACATTTACAGTCATATTAGCAGTTCAATGATACAGGCAGGGTTACAGGTACACACATAAAGCATGCTAGTGGGTCCTAGGCTACCCGGACATGGCATAATAGTAGCTACGCGCAGACTCCCGTCACCTCGTGCGTACGTAGCCCTCGAAAATAGTAGCAAGTAGTAAATTAAGTCAACTAGGGGGATGATTCCCCCTCACAAAGTTAGAAAGGAGACTTACCTCGCTCCGAAATTCCAACACCGGCTTCCAAGCCCTTCTGATGACTCCAACGGACGCATAACGCTCTGAAACTACCACATAAATGACAAAGCAATGAAAATATACTCTAATATTTGCAGCAATTCCAAATCATATACTTTCCCAACCCCGCTCGGTGAAATGACCAAAATGCCCTCGGGCGCACATGCCCGAAATCCGAAATTTCTCGAAGGTACGTTCTACCCATAGCCTTACTAATTCAAGTATACAATTTATCTACATCCCATACTCAATTCGTGGCTAAAATCCAAATTTTCCATATTCTAGGTTTTCTTCAAAGTTCCCCATTTTTCCTACCAATATCATGCTCAAATCCATGCAAGATCTTGTATTTAACTTTAGAAACAAGTAGAAACAACTTACCTCTTGATGCTTAGTGGAATCCCCCTTGAAAGCTCTCCAAAAATCGTCTCAACCAAAGAAAAATGAAAGAGAAATGGCTCAAATTCGATTTTAAAACATTCTGGCCAGGCACCTTTTCGCAGTTGCGGTCCTCACTCCGCACCTGCTATCTCGCATGTGCGACCAAATCACCCGCACCTGCGGTTTCATTCAGCTCCAGCCAAATCGCACTTGCGCCCCCACTGCCCGCACCTGCGGCTTCGCAAGTGCGGAAAGTCCATCGCACCTGCGGCTCCCAACCAAGTCTGCCCACTTTCGCACCTGCGGCTCACAAGCAGCACCTGCGGCCAAATCCTCGCAGGTGCGATTACACCAGATGACATCAAATCTTAACTTCTTCAAATTTCAATTCTTGATCTGTTAACCATCCGGAATCCACCCGAGGCCCCCGAGACCCCGTCCAATCATACCAACTTATCCCAAAACATAAGACGAACTTGCTCGAGCCCTCAAATCACATGAAACAACGCCAGAAATCACGAATCGCACTCAAATCCAATTCTTTAAGAACTTAGAATTTCAAACTTCTACATCCGACGCCGAAACCTATTAAATCACGTCCGATTGACCTCAAATTTTGCGCACAAGTCATATTAAACATTACGGACCTGCTCCAACTTCCGAGATTGCATTCCGACCTCGATATCAAAACTTCCACTTCCGACCGGATTTTCCAAAAACTTTCAAATTTCTTTCTTTAGCCAAATGACTCCAAAATGACCTACGGACATCCAAATTCACTTCCGATCACGCTCCCAAATCCAGAATCACCATACGGAGCTATTCCCAGACTCGAAATCCTAAACGGACATCAATCTCACTGATATGCGCTTCAAGCCCAAATTCATGAAATCCTTCTAAAATGCTAAATTTCACAATATACGCCGAAACGCTCCCGGGTTATCCAAAATCCGATCCGGACATACCCAAGTTCGAAATCATCATACGAACCTGTTGGAACCTTCAAATCCTGATTCGGAGATCGTTTACTCAAAATTCCAATCTTAGTTGATTTCTCCAACTTAAGGCTTCTCAAATGAGAATTTCCTTTCCAAATCAATTCTAAACTTCCTGGAATTAGATTCTGACCACGCTCACGGGTCATAATACCTGAAACGGAGCTGCTCACGACTTGAAACTGCTGAACGACGCACTAGAGCTCAAAATGACCGGTCGGGTCGTTACACAACTCTTTTGGAACTAGGTTAAAATAATATTTCGAACACAATTTTAAGCTGTAAAAGTCCTTTAAAGTTCCTAACTAATTAGACAAAATATAAAAATTTGTAATTTTTCTTTTCCTGTGAAAGTATAGAAGATAACAAATATTTAACTTAAATTATGTGTAAATGAGAACATAACTATAAGCTATCATGAAATAATTTGTGATTTAATCCACCTTTATACATACAAAAAATTAATAAATGGTTTCACAGATTTAATATATGCAAAATGCAAAAACATTAAAGAGATGATACTCATGTGTGTGTAGGTGAAAAAAGAAGAAGGAAATATTGGCCTAGTCGAAAACAGACACTACCCAAATCTCAAGCACCAGACGTGGCTACTCACTTTTTAAACAAACAAAATTCCATTTTTTTTATTATTATTCCTTACTACATCACACATTCCGTTACATTAGTTTGGCCGGAACCTTATGACAGTGGTCATTTGTATTTGGCCGGAGCCTTTTAGTCCCCGAGTGAGATAGCCTCGACATCTATATAGAGGGTAGGCCTTTTTAGGGGTGTTCGATATATAGCCTTGAATTTGATATCGGGATTATGCCTTTTTAAGGTCTTATGAGTCAGTACAGGCCTTGCATGAGGTCTTATAGTTTTGATGTTGCCTCATGGAAGGCTTATGAGTTTTAAGATGCCAGCCCTGAGGTCTTATGGGTATTAGTCGACTGTTGAGGACAGTGCCTAAGCCGAAGTTGATATTGCCTCATGGAGGACTTATCTTGTTGATGTTGCCTCGTGGAGGGCTTATGAGTTCGAAGTTTCGGGCCCTAAGGTCTTACGGCTTCGAGTTAGAAAGCTTGATGAGCCGATAATCGAGGACAGTCCCCGAGTCGGAGTTGATATTGCCTCATGGAGGGCTTATGTGCTTAGAGTTGCTGGCCCTGAGGTCTTATGGCTTCGAGTTTTTGGTGACTCAATGGGGTGACTATCGAGGACAGTTCCCGAGTGGTCGGTAAGTTTCGAGACTTGGGGCCGCTTCTTGTAAAAATAGCAAATTTTTCTGACGCGTGAAGTGTTTTGATGATAAATTATTCTTCTCCGATTACTTGGTACAAGTATACATGTTTTTTCCATCGAGGGTTCGATTGTTCTATGTGGACACGGTTCATTCGACCGTTTGGTCTAGTACATCTTCTCCTGTCCGGACCCTCTTTGGCATATTTTAGTGATCTCCCGGGGGGATGCCCCCTAGTATTTGAGGTTGATCGGAGAGAAGCCTTAAGTACTTGGTGAGTTGTCCTCAGGTAGCATATTGGTGTTGCCTCATTAAAAACCTCTCCAGTAAAACCCATTTGGGATAAAATCCGACGTGAGGGAAAAAGAGTGCAACACACGCTTTAAAACCTAAGGCCTTCGGGCTGGAGGGTGCTCCGATTCTTTTCAATCGAACATCTGCACATATGTTAGTGTAAAACGTGACGGAAAGAAGGAGGGGGTTTACCTTAACTGTGGTGGTGTTCAAGCTTCGATATGCTTTAGTTACTTGTTTTGAGGGCGCGTCACGGTCCTTTAATCGTTCATCGAGGATGCAGTTTGTGATTTGTTACTCGGCTACTTGCTTATTTTTTGGTTCCTTCAATGTAGAAGGTGCCGACGTCGACATCATGTCATGCACCACGAACATTTCTTTTGCTGCGTGTTATTCACCATATACCATTTTTATTCCATCCTTCGTGGGGAACTTCATCATTTGATGAAGGGTTGACGGTACCACCCTGATACTGTGAATCCATGGCCTTCCGAGCAATGCGTTGTATCTCATGTCGCCTTCGATGACATGAAACTTGGTGTATTGAGTTGTACCGGCCACGCTGACTGGGAGGTTGATTTCCCCTTTTGTTGTTTCGCTCGCCATGTTGAATCCATTGAAGGCACGAAAGCCGGGCACGATCTGGTCGAACAAACCGAGTTGCTCTACCACCCTCGCACGAATTATAGGGAGTAGGAGTAACGACAAATTGGAGAAATTATCTTTGCAGGGTAACCTTAGACTAGGTATTGTACCAATTATGAGATAAATAGTGCTTCTTCTTCGCTTTAGCTCAGAAAATATGTGTCCAAATACTTGTCACTTAAGAATTTAAAACTATTTTTTTTAATTGTTATTAACCTATATCCTTATTATAAAAAAAATTAGTAATTCTTTTTAATATTGCTCAGTTTTCAAAAAGTATCTCATTATAATAAAGTATATTTTGTGTTTATTATTTTTTTAATGGCATAGAAAGGACTAAAACGATAGCTAAAATAGAATAAAAGAGGTACTTTAGGTGCTCTATATTCGGAACCTTGGAGGAAAAGAATTGACGGCGTGTTATGTTTTTGGCATTTCCACCAGGTGTCACTAGGGTTGTTCATTTCGATCGGATATCCAAAATCCGAACCCATCTGTTCAATTTCGGATTTCGGATTGGATCGAATTTCAGATTGTGTTTATTAAAAATTTGAATTTCGGATCGAATTCAGATTGGTATAATTTTAATACGATCTGATCCGATCTAATCCGATTCGAAATTCAAAATTATTAGGGTATGTATAAATACTAAACTTTAATTTCGGATAATTAATACTTCCTTTACAATTTCGTCCAAGTTATTACCTTTACAATTGATGGATTTAGATATTGACACCATAGTACTCTCATAATTACAGAAACATGAATTTTTCTTACTGCATTGCCTCGTTTGCAAAAAAAATATACATATGAGTTTGTAACTTTAAGGCATAATAATTCGATCCGAAATTCAAAAATTCCCTTTTTAAAAATTATTATTCCTCAATACATCAGAATTCCGTTACACCCGACGGTACGGACAAAAAATTCATATGTGGGACCACACAATGAAGATTTACGCTCCACTCACCTGACACACAACTAACG
>MDKJ01124715.1:0-28359 GCA_005239525.1 Nicotiana knightiana | reverse complement strand
CCCTGGCGTTTGGGGTGTAACGCCTGGCTAACGCCAGGCACCCCCTGGCGTTTGGGGTGTAACCCCCTGGCGTTTGGGGTGTAACCCCCTGGCCTTAAGAGCCAAACGCCTGGCTAACGCCAGGCTTGTCCCGGGTCGCTCCTTTTCGACTCTTGCGCGTATTTTCCGACGTTTATGCTCTTATTTAGCTCGGCTTCCATTTCCAACTCACCTACACATTAAATAAACTCCATTAGGCACATACGACGTGTATTTTTATCATTAAAGCACATAAAATGCAAGGTATATAATGCTTAAAATCATGAATTCTAGCCACTCATCAGTGATCTGGGTTTCTTCTACTTGGATTTGACCGCATCTCTTTGGGCCACTTAACCTTGTCTCCCATGTTCCTCAATATTGAGACAAGTTCAGTAGTACTTACATTACAGGTATGATCTCCAATTTGAGTAATACCTCTAGGTCGCTCATCTCATTTATGGATCTAGATGAGGATGAGACTGCGTCTCTTCCGTGTGATCTATAGTCCGACCTAGTATTTTTGAATCTGGGGCGAATATCGCGTCTTGAAAGTCCTAAGTAGGGATTGTACCTATTTTACCTGATCTTCTATCTGATTCTGGACGTCTGGATCTGGAATGATCTTGATCTCTCGAACGAGCAATGGTATCTTTTTCTATTCTGAGTTTAGTAGTGTACCTATTATATACATCGCTCCATGTTGTAGCGGGGAATTCTCTTAGACTTTCCTTAAGTCGTCTCGTGGCTTCTGAGCTTTTATCGTTTAGGTTGCTTGCAAATGCCATGGCTGCCCAATAATCAGGCACCCTGGGTAACTGCATTCTTTCTCGTTGAAACCTGTCTACAAGCTCACAAAGTAGTTCTATGTCTCCTTGTTTTATTTTGAATATGTCTTCCATTATCTTCTCAACTTTTTGTGCACCAGAGTACGCTTTTATAAACGAATCTGCAAGGTCAGCAAAAGAGTCAATAGAATTTTCAGGGAGAAGAGAATACCAGGTTAGGGCCCCTTTGGTAAGTTTTTCCCCGGATGTTTTGACAAGGACTGATTCAATCTCTTGTTTTGTTAAGTCATCTTTTACCCCAGTAGTGAAAGTAGTCATATGGTCACGTGGGTGAGTTAATCCATCATACTTGGGAACGTTAGGCATTTTAAACTTCTTGGGTATAGGAAAGGGTGCCGCAGTTGGTTTCCAAGGTCATTGAGAATATCTATCAACATTAATGCCTTTGATGATAGGTGGTACTCCAGGAATTTGTTCGATACGATCGTTCTGCTCCTTCATCTGTTTCTGCATTGTTAGCAGTAAATTTTGTAATTCCAAGTTATTAGATATACCTGGTCTCGTTTCAAGAGATTCATTAGGAGTATCTCCTCTTCCTGAGTTTGCCAACCCAGATTGAGGATTTTCCATGGTGATGGTGTTATTGGGGGGTGGCGTCAGCGGTGTAGGTAATGCTGCCGGTAATACTCTCGCAAATTCTTGAAAAGCTTGGCTCACATACTCTGCAATCATTTTCATTACACGATCTTGTTCCACAGTTTGATCATTATCACCATTGTTGTTATTGGATCTTTTTGGGTATTGTTCCCTTGAACCCCGCGGGGTTCCTGAAGGCGATGGAACTAAGGTTCCACTCCTTTGCTGGTTGTTGTCGTTGGGGTTTGACATAGTTCAGAGAATATCACTTGAAAAGCAAACAAAGATTATCAGATTCCCAGTAACGTAACCAATTTGTTTAACCAAAGAATTAGACCCTTTGACTAAAGATTATTTTTAAGATGAATATGGGTTACTGATAATCAAGGTAATGAAGAAAAATGAATAGTAGTCAACATTGCAGAAATGTAGAAAATCGAAGTTAATTGTATTCGAGAATCAGATGCCTTTACAAGCTGTATTCTCCTCCCTTATATAGGAGATTCTTATAACATACGACTCTTACTATGGTTGCTCATTAATGACTAATTATGAAATTAATGAGGCATTACAAAGGATAACGGTAATTGGGGTATGGTTACATAACGTTCGAGTAATCAATTGTGGGTCTTTGAATCTGCTTGTAGCTTTGCCTAGATTGATTCTGACCATGCCTCTCTCTTGTATTGATCAAGTTATGTTTCTCGTGGATGATAAGTTCGAGGGTTTACTGAATCGTGCTCTTTTTACCGTACCTCTTCAAAGGATCACATCCAGCTGTTGCGTTTCCCTGTGTCCACGTGACTGGCTGAGTTGTCAAAAGATGGCTTACGTGTGAAACTCTTTTTTACCAATAAAACTGTCTTATGTCCTTTTTCATGCATCAATAGTTTAACTAAGTGTGACTGGGCGAGATCCTAACGCATGGTATCTACTATGCACATAGAGATGCAGAATGGTTGCAGAATTCCGAAAGCATGATTTCTAAATGCACAGGAAGTTACAGCATAATTTATGGATGTGCAGGAGCAACATTTTTTATGTTGATGCTGTTATTTAGCCTAGAAGCAAGATTTCTAAGTGATAAATAGGGTCAAATGAGATGCTGAAGCAATAAACCTAAAACATGATATCTAATGCATGACATGCTTAGAATGTATTGGTCCTAAACATGGATTCTAATACACATATAGGAGATGTAAACCTAAGGCATGGTTTCTACCCATTGATATTGATAACATATCTAGCTACCCTCCCCTTTTCACTAGCCATCCCCAATATCTTTTTACAAATAATTATTACAGACCAGCTGAGTAAATTACATAAATAGATAAAGGAAAAGAAGAACTTACACTATAGGGAGCCTGGAAAATACGCCCGGATTCCCAGAACCTCAAGTGTTCAAATGTTTCATAGCCTTTCTCATGTCCGGGTGTATCAGAGTTCCCGAAGGACCTCAAAGGATCCCGGCCAGTGCTCACACCCAGATTTCATAACCATAATTGAGTAAGTGTAGTGTGGAAGGGTCAGCCCTAGTGCACCAGAGTTCAGAGGGGTCTCAAAGGAATCCCAAGGCAGTCATACACTGGAGGGGCAAAACCTAAGGACCTAAGAGTAGAGTAAGAGTGCTTGACATGGTTTGGAAAAGGTTTTAATATGAAAAATAATGTTTGAAAAAGACTTAGTTGAAACAATTTTATAAAATAGGAGAGTTGTTTAGTAAAAATTGTTTTTGACAAGAGTAGGACAATTAACAAATAGTAGACTAATCACAGCACAAACTGATTCAACACATTCAAATCACAGTCCTTCATACAGGGGTGATGGGAATTGAGGACACATAGAGCACATAGTATACAGGAGCATAGAAGTTCTTGTAGGGGGTTTATGTGGATTAGGGGGTAGCTAATGATATCAACACAGCATGAATTTCAGAATCAGACAACTTAGGATACAAAATTGTTTTTCCAAGAAAGGTTCATACTAGAAACCAGGTAAAAACAAGATAGAGCGGAGTCACCTTGGGACATAATACAAAGGAGTACATATTCATAAGAATACTAATCCTAATGGGGAGTGGGACATAACATAATATGATAGATGAACAATGATCTATATATGTCAATTACATGTTGAACAACAAAACCATAGATAGAAACAGATCAAAAACATGATAAGCTAAAGCAGTAAAAGAAACATGTTAGTTATGGGACTTGAATTGAAATCAAAACATATCATTAAAGAGATGGTAAACACAAACTGAAGAATAGGAGAGCACAATAATTAGCCTTGGCTTGCAGCCGGCTAATTCAGAACAGTAGTAAGTAACAAAGAAAGAAAGAGAGATGAAAAGATTTGAGTATGAGAAAGAGTTTTTGAACTAATGTGTTCGTGTGTGTTGAGTTCTGTGTAAGAGCAATGTGTATATAGTTTGAAACTAGGTAGAGAATAAGGTAAAAATCAAAGTCATGCAGTGATTGGGGAATCAGAGTCAATCAACATAAAATCAATGTAAGTACTCCCTTCAATTAAGGAGTTAAATTTGTACGGTAATAGACATGCAATAAATAAGGAAAGATACCATATGACTGGAATATAACACAATAAGGAAATAATTTCAGCACAATACCAGTATAGAACATGTAATTGAGGCTAGGTTCAGAAAGGTCTAATTAAGTAAATAACATGAGAATCAATTTGACAGCATAGTCAACCATAAAATATGGCAAAAAATAAGCTATGGTCGGAACATCAACATGGAAATCATCATAAGGGATTAGTGAAAGGTATCGATTACATGGAATAAAGGGTTCAAATGGGAAATAGTACTGATTAGAGGGAATCAACAAAAATTGCGCAGAATAAACACATGATAAGCAAGGCAGAAGGAAGGAATTTAGAACCGTAATAGACATGGTTAAGTAAAGATCATATAAAATCAGGGACTCAAACTGGAATACAGTACCGATAAGCATAAATCTCTGAGAGTTAGCGAGGTAAGCACATAATAGGCCGAATCAGAAACCCTAGTAAGTTAAACAGGGTGAAAATCACAACAATACTCAGATTAATCGAAGCAGATTCATGAGAATCAAACATGCAAACAAGTTTGAGAGAACGAAAAGTAAAGATAAACTTAGAATCCAAACAAAGTGTTACAAAGTTGGGGGTTTTAGCATAACTAGTTAGGGTTAAGGAAAACTTAACAAAATCAGTCGAAGCACATAAGAATCAGAGGATTAAACACTTAAAAATCAGGAAGCATTTTAAAGAAAAGGATTTTCAGAAACCCTAGTTTAGGAAGATGACAAACCACTTCGAAAATCAGGAGATTTCATAATAAAACCAGTGAAAGTAATTTCAACTTATCTCAGATCTATACAGATCTGAGAAGTTTAAGAGACGAAATTAAGGTTTCAAGAAAAAACAACATAGATATGAAGACATAGGCTTAGAAACCCATAGGTTTAAAGAATGATGGGCAGATCTTACTCAAAATCGAGCCATGACGGCTTGGAGCAGGCAAGGACGGGCCAAAGGTGTAAGCAGACGGACCCTAGTCCCTATAGGACCTTAGAAACGGAGGCACCAGCATAGGAGAGGCCATTTGAGGCCTGGTTGTGGTGAGATACCACCATGATCAACGATAGATGAGCGACGATGAGAGAGAGTCAGGGTTAGGTCAGAGAGGATTTGAGAGAGAAGAGGAATGGGTGACGACGGAGTGAGGAGAGGGAAATGAGGGGTTTGGGAGGGTAGTCTTTAGGTTAATTAAGGGAATGAGTGATCTGGGTCGTTGATCGAAAATAATCAACGACCAGGATTCTATAAATTTTTTGTCGGGTTAGGTAGAGGTTTGGGCCTGGGTTATATTGGGCTGGTTTATAAGTGTTTTGGGCTAGCTTAATTAGGCTATAATTGAAATAAAATAAGGCCATTTGTTAAATACCCAATCAAATTGATAAAATAATTTATAAAAAAACTAACAATTGTAAAAAATGATTTTCTCGCGTAGATAATAATTTTAAAAAATGCTTATTTAGTATTTAAAATACCAATGATTAATTTTGGGTAAGAATAGTATAAAATCATATGATTGTGCTATAATTGCAAATTTATTGCAATTATAGTCAAAAGATGCCAATTTGGCTAATTATGAAATAATTTGGTCTCAACAGGACCAAAAGATAATAAATTAAATCAAGAAATGCTTTGAAATCATTTGTGATGAAATTTTATAATTATTTATTAGAAATAAATACTAGACAAACTAAATAAAATGTAGGAAAATAATGGAAAAATACCAATTGCTATTAATGCATGATTTTGAAGATATATATGCAATTTAAAATATTTTGGGGAAAAATTGGGTATCAACAAAATCCCCATATCAGACTTGCTTAACAGATTCCCCCCAATATACCTCTACCTTTGGAATCTCATACAATAACATTGTCATCTTGATTATATGATGATAACACTTTCATTTTTTAACCATGTTAAGTGTCCCTAGTGTGTGTCCTTGTGATCTTGCATTCATCTTGTTCTTTTGTAACGACCCGACCGGTCGTTTTGCGTTATCGGACCCCGTTCCCCTAACTGACACTTCCCATAGCTGCTTTTTATGATTTATGACTTGCAGGGACTGGTGGTCCAGGATTCGGAGGTGTTTAGAGTGCTATAGTAACATTTGGTTCCTTAAGGTTGGCCTTTAAGGCCAAGTTTGACTTCGGTCAACATTTTGAGTAAACGACCTCGGAATTGAGTTCCGTTAGTTCCGGTAGCTTCCTGTGATGATTTCGGACCTGGGCGTATGTTCAGAATGGGTTTCTGATGACCCGGGAGCGTTTCGGCGCCCTATATTGAAATAAGAAGTTCCTTAAGTTCCTATTGTGCTTTGGGACGTGTTTTTGTGTTATCGAGGTCCGAACAGAATTCTAATATTGGGAATAGTTCCGTTATGTCATTTATGACTTGCCTACAAAATTTGGTGTCATTCCGAGTAGTATAGGTCGGTTCGACGCGTTGTTAGCGAAGTCTAGAAAACATAAAGTTCCTAAGTTTGGTTCTTGGGGTTTTGAGGTGTGATTTTTGAGTTTTAGCGTTGTTTTGAGTTTTCCGAAGGCTTGAGCAAGTCCGTATTATGATTTGGGACTTGTTGATATATTTGGACGGGGGTTCGGGTGGGCCCAGGTGCCTCCCGAACTCCATACGAAGCCAAACAACCAGCTGAAATAGCTGCTGGTACACCTGTTCTGGTGTGACCGCAGGTGCGGTTGACCATTTGCAGGTACGGGACCGCTCCTGCGGTCCCAACCTCGCAGGTGCAACCCCCAGTGGTCAGGACAATTCTCGCAGGTGCGGACAAAGTGCTGCAGGAGCGGAGTCGCAGGTGCGGTCTCCACTCCGTAGGTGCGGGCCCAGGCTCCCTAGTCCATTTCCATAGGTGCGAGCCTTTGCTCATGCATGAATTTCTAGTTAAGTTTAATCACATAATTAGTGAAAAATCAAGAATTGGGTAGAAACCTTGGGCTTTCGATAATTTGAGAATTTAACTGTAAATTAGCTATGAAATCAAGTAAAAATCGTATATTAATGATCCTTAGGCTTTGGGTGAGTGTGTCCTTCGAGAATTATTGGAATCCGAGCATGCGGGCCCGGAGTCGGATTTTAGATTTTCTTCATGCTTTGAATATAAATTAATGTATTTCTATAATATTTGGCTAGTTTAGAGTCCTCGGGTGTAGAGTCCAGAGTTTCGGAGCGCGGTCTTGGTCCGGGAGTAAATTCGACGCAAGGTGAGTCTCCTTTCTAACCTTGCCAGGGGGAAATTGTCCCCCTAGGTGATTTAAATGCTATATGTGATAAATTGTGGGGGCTACGTAGAGTCTGTATGTAGGGACTATTACTATTATGTCCGGGTAGTTAGGCCCGCATCATGCCCTACATTTTACTTGATATGAACTATATTATTAATGATTTAACGTTACATGTTGCTTATTTCCCCGAAGTTAAGGAATTTGAGAAAAATTTGTAGGAAATTGTTCACTGAAAAGTATTCTCTTTTAAAAGGAATAATGTGTGTGCATGTGACCACTTCGCAATTTATATTCCGCGAGAGGAGTGTGATTTCCCCCACTTTTATGGGAATGGGTCGTACGCCACGGCGGATTGAGCGATGCAATTTTGGTACGGGCCGTTGGATCCTCGGCAGTGCATAGAGAGGTTGAGAGATGCATTTTTTTATGGGCCGTTCGATCCTCGGCAGTGCATAGATGTGAGTACTTTGTGGAGAGGTGCACTTTTGGTACAGGTCGTTCGATCCTCGTGAGTACACGAGCATGACTATCTTATGACTCCGGCCGGTTGTCCTTACCCTGCATGCGTATGATTTATTTGCTACTAAATTCATGGATATTGATCTGACAGATATTTGGGAAAAAGGTAAAGTGATAATTGTTTTATTCATTTCCAGTATTCTTCCTGGATTTCAGTACCTTACATATATACGTGTTGCTTCACTGTCTCTACATGCCTACTATTTTTATTATATTCATTATACTGTTGGACCTTAGTGAGTGTTATGTCGATCTCTTATCACTACCTCTTCGAGGTTAGGCGGGATACTCATTGGGTACATATATATTTATGTACTCATACTGCACTTCTGTACTTAATTGTACAGGTTTTGAGGCTGGTGCTTCTGGTTATCCGACCGGAGCTTGACGTATATTCTGGATCTGACTCCACGGTGAGCTGCCTCCCTTGGCGATTCTCAACAATGCTATGGAGTTATATTTTGTTTATTTCTGTCTACTTCTTTCAGACAACTGTACAATTTGTATCATCGTTTGTATATTCTACTAGTTCGCCTGTTGGCTTGTGACACTAGATCCTGGCACACACATAGTAGACTCTTTATTTTGAGACTGTATATATTGGTTCATGATCACTGTGGATGTATTTACTTAAGTTGGTTAATGTTTCAGCTTTTATTTAAATGATCTAAGCTTAAAATTTTGGAAATTGTAGGGTTGGTATGTCAAGGATAATCTCACTAGTAAACAACTGTTGGCTTTCCTGAATCCGGTGTTGGGCGCCATCACGACCTGTGTTGGATTTTTTGTCGTGACAATATGCATCAGAGCACTAGGTTCACATAAGTCTCATGAGTCACGGGCAAACCTAGTAGAGTCTTGCGGATTGGTACGGAGACGTCTTTACTTATCTTCAGGAGGCTATAGGGTGTTAGGAAACCTCTATTTGTTCTTATTCTATCGTGCAGTCAATGATTTACTAAATTCATTCTTATATTCTCTCACAGATGGTGAGGACGCGTGCATCTGATGTTGCAGACCCGGGAAGGGCCGCTACCGTCGCTGGCAGAGGCCGGGAGAGGGCACCAGCCCGTGGTAGGGTACAAAGGCATCCCAGAGGTATTCCGGTCCCACCACCAGAGGACCCTATTATAGAGTAGCAGAATGAGGTGCCTCCAGCAGATCCTGCACCAGTAGACTTTATGACGGCGCCAGGCTTCCAGGCAGTCATGGGTCGTATGATGATATTTATGGACACTATATCCCAGGCTGGTTTATTTCCAGCAGATCCTGCACCAGTAGACTTTATGACGGCGCCAGGCTTCCAGGCAGTCATGGGTCGTATGATGATATTTATGGACACTATATCCCAGGCTGGTTTATTTCCAGCAGATCCTGCCACTTATCAGGATGGAGGGGGAGTCCATACCCCTACTGCTCAGGTTGTAGGATAGACAGCAACATTACATAATACCCCGGGTACAATGCCCGTGGGTGGGGTCTAGCCTGTTGCAGCAACACCTGAGCCTAGACTATCTCCGGACGGTGATCCGCGGAAGTTATTGGATAGATGGACCCGATTGCATCCTCCGATCTTTGGGGGTGAGCGAGGCGAGGATGCCCAGGATTTTTTGGATATGTGCAGGGACAAACTGCACAATATGAGGATACTAGAGTCACATGGAGTGGATTTCACTACCTTCCACTTGGAGGGCAGAGCTCGTAGGTGGTGGCAATCCTATATTCTCAGAAGGCCAGCAGATTCTCCTCTTGTCACTTGGGAGAAGTTCACGCAGATGTTTCCGGATAGATATATCCCATCTTCTGAGAGGGAAGGCCTGTGGTACCAGATTGAGCGGCTAGAGCAGGGGCAGATGTCAGTGATAAATTATGAGGCCAGATTTTCAGAGTTGTCTCGCCATGCACTTATGATATTGCCTACCGATTCTAAGAGATTGCGAAGATCTGTGGCGGGGTTACATCCAGGTATTAGGGCCACTATGGCCCGAGAGGTGGAGATGGGTACTCCTTATCAGCTCATGCTAGAGATTGCTCGTAGGATCGAGGGGTATCGGTTGAGGAGCAGGGAGTAGGGGCAGCAGGATATGTGGGCTAGATTCTCTGGAGATTTCAGAGGTGCCCCAGCTAGGGGCAGGGGTCAGTATAACAGTGGTCATCCCAGCAGGCGTTTATATTCAGCACCTCCACCACCTCCTCGAGGTGTTCCAGTGAGGCCTCATTTCAGCGCCATGCCAGAGCATTCCTACCGTCCTCCAGCCATTCAGAGTTCACACAGTGGTTATCCCAGTAATCCAAGATCTTCCGGCCTTTACTTTAGTGTTATGCCTGAGGGCTCTCATCGCCCTCCGGCCATTCAGGGATCTTCTTCGGGGCAGCAAACTATGCTACCCGGGAGTTGTTATTAGTGTGGAGAGCCAGGTCATATAAAGAGGCAGTGTCCCAGGTTTCGGGGCAAGGCCGTAGAATAGGATTATCAGCCGATGGGTCCGACACCAGCAGTCCGGCCACCTAGAGGTGGAGGACAGGTCGACAGGGGTCGTCCTAGAGGTGGAGTCCAGTCAGGGGGAGGTCAGGCAGCTCTTATTCACTCTGGTGGAGCTCAGTCTTCCGGTACTCCAGCCAGTTTCAATGCCATTCCAGCCAGATCAGATGCAGTGGCCTCAGATGCCGTGATCATAGGTATTATTTCAGTATGTAGTAGAGAGGCATCGGTGGTATTTGATCAAGGATCCATCTATTCCTATGTTTCGGTCTTGTTTGCTCATTTTTTGGATATCCCTCGTGAGTCCTTGGGCTCACCTATTTATGTGTCCACTCCTGTGGGCGATTCTGTGGTTGTAGACCAGATTTACCGGTCCTGTGTGATTGCATTTTGTGGGTTTGAGACTCGAGCAGATCTCTTATTGCTCGACATGGTTGATTTCGAGATTATTTTAGGAATGGATTGTCTATCTCCTTATCATGCTGTACTATATTACCATGCCAAGACAGTTAACTTAGCCATGCCCGAGTAGCCTAGGCTAGAGTGGAGAGGTTCCTCAATTAGTACAGCCAGCTGGGTTATTTCATTCTTGAAGGCTCGACATATGGTCGAGAAGGGATATCTAGCCTATTTTGCTTATGTGCGGGACACCACCTCCGAGTCTCCGACGATTGATTCGGTGCCAGTTGTTCGAGAGTTTGCTGATGTATTTCCTTCTGATCTTCCGGGCATGCCTCCGGACCGTGATATTGATTTCTGCATTAATTTAGCTACAGACACCCAGCCTATATCTATTCGTCCGTACCGTATGGCTCCGAAAGAGTTAAAGGAGTTGAAGGAGCAGCTTGAGGAGTTGTTAGCTAAGGGTTTCATCAGGCCGAGTGTATTGCCGTGGGGTGCTCCAATTCTATTTGTGAAGAAGAAGGATGGGTCTATGCGGATGTGTATTGATTACCACCGGCTGAACAAGGTTACCATTAAGAACAAGTATCCTTTGCCGCGCAACGATGATTTGTTTGACTATTTTCAGGGTGCTCGTGTGTTTTCTAAGATTGATTTGCGATCGGGGTATCATCAGTTGAGGATTCGGGCTTTGGATGTTTCGAAGACTGCCTTTCGTACGAGATATGGCACATTATGAGTTCCTGGTGATGTCCTTTGGCTTGACTAATGCCCCAACAACATTCATGAACTTGATGAATAGGGTGTTCGGGCCGTATATTGATTTCTTTATCATTGTCTTCATTGATGACTTTTTGATTTACTCACATATCCTAGGGGAGCACGAGCAGCATTTGAGAGTTGTGCTCTAGACTTTGCAAGAACAAAAGCTATATGCTAAGTTCTCCAAGTATGATGTTCTGGTTGGATTCTGTGGCATTTTTGGGGCATGTGGTATCCGGAGAGATTATCAAGGTTGATTCTCAGAAGATCGAGACAGTTCAGAGTTGGTTGCGTCAACCTTTAGCTACAGAGATCAAGAGCTTTTTGGTCCTAGCAGGCTATTATCGCCGATTTGTAGAGGGGTTCTCTTCTATTGCAGCTCCATTGACTAGATTGACTCAGAAGAATGCCCGATTTTGATGGTCTGACGAGTGTGAGACGAGCTTTCAGAAGCTCAAGACATCATTGAACTCAGCACCAGTTCTAGTATTGCCTTCCGATTCTGGGATATATACAGTATATTGCGACGCTTCACGTGTTGGCTTCAGGTGCGTTGATGCAGGAAGGGAGAGTTATTTCTTATGCTTCGCGTCAGCTGAAGGTTCATGAGAAGAATTATCGTGTGCACGATTTGGAGTTGGCGGCGATTGTTCATGCTCTTATGATTTGGAGGCACTACTTGTATGGAGTGTCGTATGAGGTTTATATAGACCACCGTAGCTTGCAGCACTTGTTCAAGCAGAAGGATCTTAATTTGAGGCAGCGCATATGGCTTGAGTTGTTGAAGGATTATAAATTGAGGCAGCGCAGATGCTTTGAGCAGGAAGGCGGAGAGTATGGGTAGCTTGGCTTATATTGCAGCAGAGGAGAGACCTCTAGCCTTGGACATTGAGTCTTTGGCCAATCGCCTGGTGAGATTAGACCTTTAAGAGCCTCGTCGAGTTTTCGCACATGTGGTTGCTCAATCTTCGTTATTGGGGGAGTTTAATGCCCGACAGTTCTATGATCCGTGCTTAGCAGAGCTTCGGGAGACAGTGGTTCCTAATGTTGATGGCCTGAGGGAGAGGATTCTAGAGGAGGCACATAGTTCTCGGTATTCTATTCATCCTGGTGCTACGAAGATGTATCGTGACTTGAAGAAGCATTACTAGTGAAGGCGGATGAAGAAGGACATTGTGGAGTATGTGACTAGGTGTCTTAATTTCAAGCAGGTGAAGTATGAGCACTAGAGGCTATGAGGCCTACTTCAGTAGATGCCCATTCCTGAGTGGAAATGGGAGCGCATCACCATGGACTTCGTGGTTGGGTTGCCTCGGACTTTGCGGAAGGTTGACGCGGTTTGGGTCATTGTGGATAGGTTGACCAAATCGGCACATCTCATTCTAGTAGCTACTACTTATACTTCTGAGAGGTTGGCCCAGATCTACATTCACGAGATAGTCCGGTTGCATGGCGTTCCAGTGTCCATCATATCAGATCGAGGTCCTCAGTTAACCTCGCACTTCTGGAGAGCATTGCATAGTGATATGGGTACCCAGATAAATTTCACCCTCAGACTGATGGTAAGTCGGAGCGTACAGTTCAGATATTGGAGGGCATGCTCAGGGAATGCGTGATTGACTTCGAGGTCAGTGGGACCAGTTCTTGCCTTTGGCCGAGTTTACTTGCAATAATAGTTATCAGTCCAGCATTGAGATGGCACCATTTGAGGCTTTGTATGGTCGACGTTGTCGTTCTCCTATCGGGTGGTTTGAGCCTGGCGAGGCTAAGTTATATGGCATCGAACTGGTGAGGGATGCTTTGGAGAAAGTAAAGCTGCTTCAAGAGAGGCTCCGTACAACACAGTCAAGGCAGAAGAGTTACACGGATCAGAGGGCGCGTGATGTATCATATATGGAGGGAGATAGGGTCCTGTTGAAAGTCTCGTGTATGAAGGGTATTATGAGGTTTGGGAAGAAGGGTAAGCTGAGCCCGAGGTTTATAGGTCCATCCGAGGTGTTGAGGCGAGTTGGGGAGGTTGCTTATGAGCTGGCTTTGCCTCCCAGTTTATCAGGAGTTCATCTATTTTTTCATGTATCCATGCTCCGGAGGTACCACGCCGACATCTCTCACGTGGTTGTTTTCAACACTATTTAGTTGGATGAGAGGTTGGGCTACGAGGAGGAGCCAGTTGCTATTATTGCCAGTTGAGGTCCAAGAGAGTTTCTGCCATAAAGGTCCAGTGGAAGGGCCATCCAGTTGAGGACGCGACCTGGGAGTCCGAGGAGGACATGCGGAGCAGATATCCACACATATTCAACACTTCAGGTATGATTCTAGACCCGTTCGAGGATGAACTTTTGTTTAAGAGGTGGAGAATGTAACGACCCGACTGGTCGTTTTACGTTATCGGACCCCGTTACCCTAAATGAAACTTCCCATAGCGGCTTTTTATGATTTATGACTTGCAGGGACTGGTGGTCCGGGATTCAGAGGTGTTTAGAGTGCTATAAGAACATTTGGTTCCTTAAGGTTGGCCTTTAAGGCCATGTTTGACTACGGTCAATATTTTGGGTAAACGACCTCGGAATTGAGTTTTCTCGGTTCTGATAGCTTCGTGTGATGATTTCGGACCTGGGCGTATGTTCGGAATGGGTTCTGATGAGTCCGGAGCGTTTCGGCGCCCAATATTGAAATAAGAAGTTCCTTAAGTTTCTATTTTGGTTTGGGACATGTTTATGTGTTATCGAGGTCCGAATGGAATTCTGAGACCGGGAATAGTTCCGTTATGTCATTTATGACTTGCCTGCAAAATTTGGTGTCATTCCGAGTAGTATACGTCGGTTCGGAACGTTGTTAGCGAAATCTAGAAAACTTAAAGTTCCTAAGTTTGGTTCTTGGGGTTTTAAGGTGTGATTTTTGAGTTTTAGCATTGTTTTGGGTGTTCTGAAGGCTCGAGTGAGTTCATATTATGATTTGGGATTTGTTGGTATATTTGGACAGGGGCTCGGGTGCGCCCAGGTGCCTCCTGGACACCACACGAGGAGAAAAAACCAGCTGCATTAGCTGCTGGTGCACCTATTCTGGTGTGACCGCAAGTGCGGTTGACCAGTCGCAGGTGCGGGACCGCTCCTGCGGTCCCAGCCTTGCAGGTGCGACCCCTAGTGGTCTGGCCAATTCTTGCAGGTGCAGACAAAGTTCCGCAGGAGCGGAGTCATAGGTGCGGCCTACACTCCGCAGGTGCGGGCACAGGCTCCCTAGTCCATTTTCGCAGGTGCGAGCCTTTGCTCGCAGGTGCGAGACCGCAGGTGCGAAAACACTATTCAGACATTGTGTTTTTATACACGGGTTTTAATTCATTTTTCTCATCTTTTTCTTCTTCCTTGGGGCGATTTCCACCATTTTAGAGGGGAAAATAACTTGGTTATTAAAGGTAAGTAAATTCTACTCTAATATTGGCTTCATGGATGAATTCCTAGTTAAGTTTAATCACATAATTAGTGAAAAATCAAGAATTGGGTAGTAGCCTAGGGCTTTCGATAATTTGAGAATTTGCCCGTAAATTAGCTATGGAATCAACTAAAAATCGTATATTAATGATCCTTAGGCTTTGGGTGAGTTTTTCCTTCAAGATTTATTGGAATCCGAGCATGCGGGCCCGGGGTCGGATTTTAGATTTTCTTCAAGAATGGTGAATTTGGCTAAGTAATAGGAGCATTCCATGCTTTGAATATAAATTAATGTGTTTTTGTAACATTTGGCTAGTTTCATGTCCTCGGGTGTAGAGTTCGAAGTTTCGGGCGCGTTCTCGGTCCGGGGAGTAAATTCGACGCAAGGTGAGTCTCCTTTATAACCTTGTAAGGGAGAAATTGTCCCCCTAGGTGATTTAAATTCTCTATGTGATAAATTGTGGGGGCTATGTAGAGTCTGTATGTAGCAACTATTACTATTATGTCCGAGTAGTTAGGCCAGCATCATGCCCTATGTTTTACTTGATATGAACTATATTATTAATGATTTAATGTTACATGTTGCTTATTTCCCCGAAGTTAAGGAATTTGAGAAAAATTTGTAGGAAATTGTTCACTGAAAAGTATTCTCTTTTAAAAGGAATAATGTGTGTGCATGTGACTGCTTCACAATTTACATTCCGCGAAAGAAGTGTGATTTCCCCCACTCTTATGGGAACGGGCCGTACGCCACAGCGGATTGAGGGATGCACTTTTGGTACGGGCCGTTGGATCCTCGGCAGTGCATAGAGAGGTTGAGAGATGCACTTTTGGTACGGGGCGTTCGATCCTCGAAAGTGCATTGATGTGAGTACTTTTTGGAGAGGTGCACTTTTGGTACGGGCCGTTCGATCCTCGCAGTGCACGGGCATGACTATCTTATGACTCTGGCCGGTTGTCCTTACCCTGCATGCGTATGATTTATTTTCTACTAAATTCATGGATTTTGATCTGACAGATAGTTGGGAAAAAGGTGAAGTTGTAATTGTTTTATTCATTTCAAGTATTCTTCTTGGATTTCAGTACCTTACATATATACTTGTTGCTTCAGTGTCTCTACATGTCTACCGTTTCTATTATATTTTGTTAAATTATACTGTTGGACCTTAGTGAGTGTCATGTCGACCTCTCGTCACTACCTCTTCGAGGTTAGGCGGGATACTCACTGGGTACATATATATTTATGTACTCATGTTGCACTTCTGTACTTAATTGTACAGGTTCTGAGGCTGGTGCTTCTGGTTATCCGACCGGAGCCTGACGTATATTCTGGACCTGACTCTATGGTGAGCTGCCTCCCTTGGCGATTCTCAGCAGTGTTATGGAGTTATCTTTTGTTTATTTCTGTCTACTTCTTTCAGACAACAGTACAATTTGTATCATCTTTTGTATATTCTACAAGTTCGCCTGTTGACTTATGACACTAGTTCCTGGCACACACATAGTAGACTCTTTATTTTGGGACTGTATATATTGGTTCATGATCACTGTGGTTGTATTTACTTAAGTTGGTTTATGTTTCCGCTTTTATTTAAATGATCTAAGGTTTAAATCTTGAAAATTGTGGGGTTGGTATGTCAAGTAAGGATAATTTAACTAGTAAACAACTGTTGGCTTGCGTGACTCCGGTGTTGGGCGCCATCACGACCTGTGTTGGATTTTGGGTCATGATATCTTCAATGCCTCTACTTGCCCTTCATGATCATATAAATGCCTACAATGTCTATGAAACTTCAATAAGCCCTCCTAAATGAATTAAACTTAGCTTACGAACTCTAAGCGAACCTCTATTCCCAGTGTTTGGGTATAACAACATGCTTTGTTCTTAATGATATTAGCGTGAAGTGAAAAATTCTTAGAAAGAAGTAATCATGAATTTTTTTAGAGTAAAACATGACTGATAGTCTGAGATTCTGTTAATCCTCTTAGAAATTCTAATTGAAGATGTGAATCTATGACTATGTTAATGTCTTTTAGAAGTTCTTATTACAGTACGATAATTTGTAATCTTGTTACTACTTTTAAAAGTTCTAATTTAGATTGTGAATATGTGACCCTGTTAATACTTTTTAGAAGTTCTGATTGTAGTTTAGTATCTCTGATAGTACATGTAGAAGTCATAACTATGGTTGCTGATTCAAATCTCTGTTCATATTCTTTGGAGGTTCTAATTGAAGTCATTAATATGAAACTCTTAGTTAATGTTATTAATATGTATCTTTCATTGAAGAGTTAACCTGCATCTATATTAGAACTCTCTAGAAAGTATCAGTTGTAGTGTTTAACATGTAATTCTGTTAATACTCTTCAGAAGTTTTAACTGTAATTGTTAATCTGCCCTCTCCTAATGCTCCTTAGAAATTTAATTAAAAATGTTAGCCCATATCTTTTTTAACACTCATTTAGGAGTTTCAATTAGAATTGTTAACCTGTATGTGTGCTAGAAGACAAAACCACAATTGAAACCAATCTTCGATTAGTCTAATCGAAGGCTGTTAGGGGAAATGTATATGTGCTTATAAATGTTACAAATTTGAACTATATTACCTTATACTTGTTGATACCCAATTTTTTCTCAAATTATTTTTTTAATTTGCATTTACATCTTCAAAATCAGGCTTTCATAGCAATTGGTATTTATCTATAATTTTGCCATATTTTTGTTAATAAATCCAGTATTTTATTTCTAATAATAAATTACAAAATTACATTACAAATGATTTCAAAAAATATTTATTGACTTAATGTATTATTTTTGGTCCTATTAAGACAAAATTATTTCACAATTAGCCAAACTGGCACTCTTTGGCTGTAGTTGCAATAACTTTGCAATTATAGCCTAATCATGTATTTTATGCTATTTTTATCCAGTAATTAGTCATTTATATTTTTTCTAAATACTAATTAATCATTTTAGTTTAATTTACTAAGCATCAATTTCATCTTTACAATTATCAGCTATTTTATAAATTATTTTAATTAATTTTAGTTGGGTATTTAACAATTAGCCCTTTTTATTTAAATTCTAGCCTAATTTAATTTAGCCCCAACCCAATTGAAACCAACCCAATTACATAACCTAATAACCAAGACCAAACCTAAATTTACCTGGTCCAACCCCAAACCAATCTGAGTCGTTGATCAAATTAGATCAACGACCCAGATTATTGTTTCCATAATTAAACCAAACGACCCCCCATCTTTCATTCAGACTCGTCTCACATCTCTCTACTCTCTCTCTCTCTATCTCTCTGATTCTCTAGAGATTTCCTGTCTCTTTGGGCTGCGATGAATCTCTTCGCCTTCTCCGGTCGTCTCTTCACCGGAGACCATGAAGCTATCACCATCCTCCTACCTCCTGTGTTTCCCTCACACCGGTGTTTGCCATCTCTAAGGTCTTCAAGAGACCTGGGTTGAATCCTCCAACCTCCTGAACCTGTGCTCATCACCCTCTGGCCATCTCCGGCTACCTCCGGCTGTTCAAGCAAGGTCTATGACCTTTGGGGGTTAAACCAGCGACGTTTGAGGTTCTTCTTATCTCTCTGGTTTCTCTTTGAAACCCTAAATGTTTAAAAACCTCCCGATTCTTTAGATCTATGATAGATATGTATATGTTTTGAGCTATTTCATTGTTTCCCTAAAAAACTCTCTGATTTTCTCTAAAATGACTCTTCGTTTTCAACTAGGGTTTCATGACTCCGTCTTAAAATGATTTTCATGTGATGTTTTCAGCGTTATCCTAGGGTCTTTACTATGTGTTAGTAATTTATTTGATTTTTTCCTCTCTTATCCGAATTATTACCCGACTTTGTCTTTAATATTATTTGCATATGTATGAGCTTTATGATTCCATGATGTTTTACCCTCTGTTGTTCTTTACTTGCCGCCCCGTTTGTCTTGCTGTTTGCGCTATGAGTTCATGAGAATCCTTGATTTCACATGCTTTTACTATTGGGTTTCTAACCTCTTGCTTGTGATTTATTCGATTCATGTTAATTTCCTTTGATTGTTGTTACTCCTGTTTGAATCCCTGACTATCTGTAGTTTTAGTTTGTTTGGGTTCCTGATTTATTATTTTTAATCCCCGATTTCTTGTGATTTGAGACTTTACTGATTAATTTCCGACCTTAGTCCATTTTTTACCTTGTTACATGATTTATTTGATGTTAATTGATTCCCATTACCTTAATTAAAGTCTGTGAACCTAGCCTCTATTGTATGCTTGTACTAATTTGAAATTTTTTCCTTATATGTCATATGCATGTCACATATGGGAACTTTCTATATTTGATGTTTTGCCGGCTAGCCCTTTGAACTCAATCCCTTCAATTAAGAGATACCTATACTGATTGTGTACTGATTGATGCTCCGTCCCTAATTATTGGTTTATTTCCTTATTCACTACTGGTTTTCAAAAAAAAAACTATATATACACACTACTCTTTCATCAACAAAAGGATAAGACCTGGTTCTTTTCTCTCTTGCTCACACACACACAATCTACTATTCTTCTCTCGATTTTTTGCTATTTCTAGTCGGCTGGAAGCCAAGACTCACTATTCTACCCGCCTCTTATTCTGCATTTGCTGTCTTCAACTGGTATATTTCCAGTTTATAGTTAAAGTCTCCAAAACAACATGTTTCTTTGGTTATTACTATACATCCTCCTTCTGGTTTCCTTTTACTATGGTTATGTTGTCCTACTTGCAACTAGTTTCACATATTATGTTGTTTTGTTTTGGGTATCTCCTCCCTTATAGCCTCATCATTCAATCCCTATGATACTATAATTGCCTTGTATGTTACTTAACATGTGTTTCTTAGTCTATGTGTAATTATGTCCTACCCCCCTCCGAGCATTCCCTCTAATCTGATTCTATGATTGGTTTTCAACCATGATTGATCCCATACTCTAGGTATCTCTGACTGTATGACCATGTGTAACTAGTATTCCTATGTTTGTGTCCCACTACCTGTAACCAATTGCAAGGCTTCTGCCTAGTTTGTGTCCATCATGTTGTGTGCTCTATGTGTCCCCAATTCCCATTGTCCCTGAGTGAGATCTATGTTTTAATGTGTTGAACCTGTGCGAGTTGTTTGCTGCTTTTCCAAAGATGTTTACATTATATTCAACTTGTTTCATTACTGATCAAAACCTTTTCAGAAAACTTCTTTTTTTACTGAATCAATCGAGTGCTGTTTTGTGTCAAAACCTTTTCAAATCTATCTACTGCACTTCACTTGATTCCTAGACCTTTAAGTTCTGCCCCCTCAGTACGAGCACTGCTTTGGGACCTTGAGTTCCCTCTGAACTCTGACACACTGAGGCTAGTATTTCCATACTGGACATGTTTTACTCCTGGTTACTAAGTCTGGGTGTGAGCATTGCCTGGGAGCCCTTGAGGTCCTTAGGGAACTTTGACACACCCGGACTGTGAAAAGGCTATGAATACCATATGGCAATGAGGTTTAGAGTATTTGGGCCTAATTGAAGGCTCCCTATAGAATAACTTCTTATTTTTTCACTTCTGGTTATGTAATCCATAATTCTTGGCCTGTAATAATTTGTAAATAATTCTGGGTCTGCATAGTAAAACGGGAGGGGTAACTATGCATGCCTAGCTATTACAAGGGTAGAAACCATGCTTATGTTTTTTTTATTCCTTATCTTTGGGATAGAGATCCTGTGTAGGTTCGTATGTCCATGCATTAGATATCATGGTACTTTGGATTTATGTGTATTCAACATCTCATCTACGCTTAGAAATCCTACCTATAGGATAAATAATAACAATAAAATAAACTGCTATTATGTGATTCTGTCCATATAAAAATGTTCTGAATCTTCATTAGAAGTCCTAACCTAGGATAAATAAACTAAAATAATGTCTCACCATGCCTGCGCACTTAGAGATCATGTTTCTAGGTAAGTAACATTAACAAGCTGTACTCTTGCTATTCCTGAAACGGTGCATAATGTTGTGATTTTATATGCATTTAGAAATCCTGTTTAGGTTACTATGCATCATGCCGCATTAGAAATAATGCTATAGGATCGTATTCATTTAACTGCACTTAGTCTAAATACATATATCTAAAACAATCCCCTGTTCTAAACAACTGATAATTAGTCCTTGCACATCTTCTACACCTAGAATTGCATGTTATCTTACACCTAGGCAAGCCTTAGGTAATCAACTTAAAAAATAAAACTAGAACTGTCCTTTGTGATTAGTGTTCAATTGTCAGCATGCTTAAAACTAGTAGGCAAGCCTGATTAAGACTTTCCTCTCTGAGTTATGCAATAAATTTGTCTTTGTGTTATCACTTAGATATCATGCGTAGGATCTGAACCAGAATATGGACTTTGATTGTGTATGAGACATGCTGTTTATGTGCACTGTATGTGAAGGTCTTTGATCCCTTTCCTGTTTATGTGCTACCCTTTTATCTGCAGTTCTACTTGTTCATTACATGTCGCCTTAGCATTTTTCACCTTTAAAACCTGAGGGTTTGCCTAGCACCTCCTTTAGGATAGGAGTCCTAATTTCGTCCGGGACTGATAGGAAGGGACGGGTAACAGCATGCATTAGAGGTCGAGACCAACACTCGATTTAGTTGCTTTCACGGGGTGGGAAAGGGTATAATATGGATATGATGACCGGTGCGCTAATATCACGCGTAGCCCCTCTTCGAGGAGTAATTACCGAGTGTTGCATTGATGTGATAAATATTATTATAAACCTAGGATACCTTTTATATGCTTAGATTGTAATCCTTTCAAAATCAAATCTTCTTTACTATTTTCAAACATCTGCATGCCTAAGACTTAATTCCCCTCTTATTTGAGCCTTTATTTGTTTGTTTGCTAAGCGGTACAAATTCAAAGAAATCATTTGGCCGGGAACCACACTTGTGGATCCTGAGGAGTGCGTAACACCTTCCTCTTAGGATAATTTCAAGCCCTTACCCAATCTCCGATTAGTAACGTAGTTGTAATTGAACCCTTTAGGTGCCCTAACACACCGTTAAAATCATTAGGTGGCGACTCTTCAAAATGTGCAAACCCCTTTCCCAAAAGGAACGAGTTGTCTCAACCAATGTCATAAACCCTTTCAACCGGCCCCGAAAGGAGCGCTTGGGGATAAGAGGGGCGCGACAGCATGGCAACTGTGCTGGGGATATCCAGGCTTTTACCATTTCAAATTGTTTCGTGAATTTGTACCTATATTTTTGAATACATGCACCTTTTCCTATTCCCTTTACATGCAATTAGTTGTTTACTTCAGGTATTTGCTTTTTTTCAAAGACGAAACTGACATGTCTCTTTATTTTGTTTTGTAACTGATTTAAATCATTACTGCTGTTTTTACCGCTTTCTTTAACATGCAAATACGTGACAACTTGTTTTAATACTTATTATTGCATATTCATGCTCAACATTCATACTCCACTCATGCACAAACAAAATACTATAGCAACACTTGATGAGTGGTTGCGCTCTTCCTATATTGTTACCCACTAAATTCGGAATGGCTTATTTGCGGTAAAACTAGTCGATCAACGGTGCAGTCGATGGTTCCGTGCCTTTCCCCGTTGAGTTGTCCACTCAAGGGTACCGATCTAAAACCCCATAGAAACCTTACTCTAATGCACTGTTGCATGCATCATGGTCAAACCTAGTCGAGCTAAAGCGTCGTCCGCACGATAGCTTTTAAGATAGCCTTATCTAAAATTCCACCGGGTTTCCCTTAACCCAAATGGACGCCCTCACATTCTGTGCATTTATTTGGAGAACTAAATGCTTCCTGCTAATTATTGACGATAAATGGTCGAGTCCGGTAGGGGTAAGGACCTAACTTTATTTTCTTTGCGGAAAAATGAGGCACAAAGTCCCCAGATTCGGCATGTTCTCCAATATCCACCCAAGACTGTTGAGTTGGTTGGAGGATCTGCACTCTAGCGGCAAAGCTATCATCAGGAAACACTTGGGTAACATGCCATCTCTCCTGGAAATCCAGCCTAACAAAATGATAATAGAGGCTGCTACCATTTTCTGGGATCGTGAAAGGTCCGTGTTCTGCTTTGGGGACATCAAAATGACGCCTTTAATAGAAGAGATAGGAGGGCTGGCTAACTTCGTATGGGAAACTCCAGGGTTGTTGATGTCTGAGAACCGCACAAGCAAAAGTTTCCTCAAAATGATGGGCTTGAAAAAGGACGCAGAATTTGTACGTTTGAAGGATTCGTACATTCCTTTTGACTACTTGTACGAAAGGTGTGGCTACAACAAATCATACCCGTACCTACCATGATGAGTTTGCTATCACCTCTCTGGGACACGTCCATCGCCGAGTGTTCGTGTTTATGGTATGCTTTTTGGGTTTGATCATGTTCCCGATGAAGAAGGAAAGGATCAATACCAGGCTAGGCATGGTAACTAAAAATGGAAGGGGTAGATGGGCAAGACTTCAGCATTGTGCCCATGATCGTTGCAGACATATATCGGGCCTTAGAAAGGTGTCAACAAGGAACAAAGAATTTTGAAGGTTGCAATTTATTACTTCAACTCTGGCTCATGGAACATCTCCAAAGAGGCGAATACCGAAAGGACATTCACCGCAGCATGTGGGATGACCACATATCTTTCCATCACCCAAAGAGAATGAATTATATCCCCAACATGTTCGCTCAGCCTGAAAATGCCAAGGGATGGGTTGAGCTTTTTGATAACTTGACTGAAGAGCAGGTTCAATGGATGATTGAATGGTTTCCAGCGGATGAGTTAATCATTCGATCACGAGACGCATCATTTCTGATATTGATTGGTCTAAGGGGGACATACCCTTACGCTCTTCGAGTTATGACGCAAGCAGGTAGGAAGCAGGTCATCCCTGGGGTCGAGAAGATGAGCCATCTTCGAGCCAACTTTCAAAATAATGACAGTCCTCACAAGTGCCAAGCTCAGCACCTGTGGCACTGCAAGATTATACTTGAGAAAGACACCATCGAGCCAGACAGATATTATGCCAGTTGTACCTCTTTCTATCTTAGTTGGTTAGAAGAGGATTTGGGTGGCCAGAGCAGGTCGAGGTACGTCCGAGGTCACAGGGTTATAGATGAAAGGGCCGAGGCACAAGTCAAATACAACCAACTACGCAAAAGGATCCGGGAATATGAGGATGACCACCACAAGATACATGAGTCCAACAAGAAACTGATTGAGGAATAGAATGTCATGGCTATCAGTGCCAACAAGAGGCTGGGGTACGTGGAACGAGGTATAGTCGAGCTGGAAAAAAAGTTCATCACAAGAGTCCAAGATTGCCAAAAAGCTGAGGGGGCTGCAGGAGGATACCTAGCCAGAACCTACCTGTTGCTGGGACTTCGCGAGCTGGAAAACTGTACAAGGAAAGCAAGAATGTCGAGTCTGGGGAAGGTCCTTCTGGAACCAAGTAGAGAGGAGTGTCTTTATTTTACTATCAATGTAATAAGGCCAAAGGCCATTAGTGACTTTTATTTTTCGTCTATCGTTTTGGGATTTGTCTATTTTTCTTATCAATAAAATGAAGCATTTTGGCATCTAAGTTCTCCAAATCAACTTGTCGCTAGGCCTAACTCGGGCACAAAAGAGGTCCCCAAATTAGGACGCGCTTTACATTCTTGCACTATGTGTTTAAATACCGCAATACTTTTCATAAACCTCACTGACTTGGCTACTTTTGTTTTTGTTTTCCTCTTTCTTTATTTATTCCCCTCCCCAAAGTTTAGTTCGTGCATTCTGGCATCGTCATCATCTCACACAAGATCCACGGCCCGACGAGTCTCGGGGTAGCAAGGCTAAAACAGGCATTACTTACTGTTTTATTTACTAAAATGATTTTTCCTTTTCGCATTTTTTTAATTCATGCAATAAGATCCTCAATGTTCGAAACAATTATCCAATTTATCAAAAAGTATTTTTTTATTTTTCTTATGAATCAATATTTATTGCTATCATTTTTCTCTCATTGATTTACGTACACGTCATTACTATTACCTGTCTTGATGAACCGATGATTGTGACATGCAATGAGACAACGCAACAAACAGACATTGATTCAGACGAAGACGACATACCTGACGAGATTGTCAAAGAAGTTGAGAACTTTGAGAACAGACCTAAGTCCAACCTGGACGAGCCTGAAAGCATCAACCTGGGAGATTCATAAAACATCAAGAAGATACTAAGGAAGATGATAGAAAGACACAAGAAGTGGCATGAAAAAATATCATTCGCCTTATTGGGATACCGTACCACTATCTGCACATCAACATGGGCAACTCCTTATATGCTAGTTTATGGTACAAAGGCTGTTATTCCTGCCGAAGTGGAGATTCCATCTCTAAGAATTATACAAGAAGCTGAGCTCAGTGATGCAGAATGGGTAAGGAGTCATTATGAGCACCTAGCCCTCATAGACGGGAAGAGAATGCAGTATGTCATGGTCAACTATATCTGAACAGAATGGCCAGGGCCTTCCACAAGAAAGTCAAGCTGAGACGATTCATACCAGGGCAGCTGGTGTTAAAGAAAATCTTTCCGCATCAAGATGAAGCCAAGGGGAAGTTCTCTCCCAACTGGAAAGGTCCGTACATGGTTCATAGAGTGCTGACAGGAGGAGCACTCATACTTGCAGAAATGGACGAAGAAGTTTGGCTGAAACGATCAATTCAGATATAGTCAAGCGCTACTATGTGTAATCTTTATGCTCTCTCAGTGATGTAAATTGAACTATGCCTGACCTGATTCCCATTTAAGAGGGGATACGTAGGCAGCCCTATGGGCTCGGTTACAATTCAATAAAAATCTATTTTTCCCCGCAATTGGAAATTGGGCAGAATTTTGAGGAGGACCCTCAAAATTCTGAAGCGAGTAGCAGTCCACAAGCATTCACCCAGCCAACTGGAGCAGAATTTTGAGGAGGACTCTAAAAATTCTGAAGCAAGTTCAGCCAATCCCTGCAGGAGCAGCAATTAGAGACGTCCACCCAGCAAACTGGGATAGAATTTTGAGGAGAACCCTCAAAATCCCGCAGCAGGATAGGTTCCAATGTTTCGAGCCGTGTCATGTTGTCGGTTCATCTAAAACTATTTTATATTATATATTATACTTTTACAAAATCATGTATATTTATTTTTTCTGAAGCAATTTGTTTAGCGAACGCTACCCTAATGATACAGACAATATCATCATGATCAAGCAAACGAGCCAAGCAGAGCCAGCAGGAATGTGGACTAACCATTACCCTTTACAAAACTCACGATCTTTCTTTGGATGCAGGCACAAAATTTCAAAAGCCCCAAAACATATTATCCGCTCAAAGTACAGACATCGTTCCTCAAACTCGTCATGCCAACATTTATTATCAGCACAAACGATGCTTCATTATCACAATGCTCTACCGCAATTTAATACCATATAAGAATTTCTGTTGTCCTTCCTTAATCTTGCATAAGGCTACCTTTCTGCCTTCTGAGGATAAACGCTACCTCCATCTGCATTCGCATCTTACATAAGGCTACCTTTCTACCTTTCGAGGTTAAACACTACCTCCATCTGCATTCGCATCTTTCATAAGGCTACCTTTTTGCCTTCCGAGGTTAAACGCTACCTCCATTTTCATTCGGATCTTGCATAAGGCTACCTTTCTACCTTACGAGGTTAAACGCTACCTCTATTTGCATTCACATGTTGCATAAGGCTACCCTTCTGCCTTCCGAGGTTAAACGCTACCTCCATCTTCATTCGCATCTTGCATAAGGCTACCTTTCTGCCTTCCGAGGTTAAATGCTACCTCCATCTGCCTGCGCATGTTGCATAAGGCTACCTTTCTTCCTTCCGAGATTAAACGCTACCTCCATTTGCATTCACATATTGCATAAGGCTACCTTTCTCCCTTCCGAGGTTAAACGCTACCTCCATCTGCATTCGCATCTTGCATAAGGCTACCTTTCTGCCTTCCAAGGTTAAACGTTGCCTCCCATTTACTTCTCAAAAGCAACCAATGCCTCTAGCATTAGCGATTTACTTTTGGGATAAGCTCTGCCCCTTTAATTCGCAAGACTAAGCTCTGTCTTATCAGCATCATACCATTGCATCCTCATGGGCTGAAATATCGCCAACTTATCCAAAGGCGTCATTGTTCGGAGGCACCATCTTCATGGCCCGCCAACACCATGTCATGGCCTGAGGATCTCTTTTATCAGTTTGCATATCATTATTCAAAGGCATCATGGTTCGGAGGCATCATCTTCATGGCCCGCCAACACCATGTCATGGCCTGAGGATCTCTTTTATCAGTTTGCATATCATTATTCAAAGGCATCATGGTTCGGAGGCATCATCTTCATGGCCCGAGAATATCATTTCATGGCCTGCGAATCCTGCATCAAGCAATTTATGACCCAGGACATCATGGTCTAACGACGTCATCCTTAACCGTCCAAAGACAGCATTCATAGTCCAATGGGAATTTGCATCATGTTTAAATTACACACGATATGCTTGTATTACTCATTTGCAGGTAACCCGGCAAGCAGCACCGGTCTCGACAGGAGCAATCCCGCTCTAGTTCTCCTAATTACCCCGTAAGCCGTTCATTCAATCATTCCTATATGTTGCGTCCGTTCTTGTAAAAAGCTTCATCGGTATGCTTCACCGATGACTCTTGAACTACATACAACCTGATTCCTGTAAAACCAGGGATATGTAGGCAACTCAAAACCCAGGGTGCAGCCTAAACCGCTTCAAACCGCTTCGCTCGATCAAAATTGGCCATCATATATTTACCCGACAACTCTTTCATCCTTCCCGGGTAAAGAGGGGCAGCTGTTGATACCATATTTTTTCTCAAATTATTTTTTTAATTTGCATTTACACCTTCAAAATCAGGCTGTCATAGCAATTGGTATTTTTCTATAATTTTCCCATATTTTTGTTAATTTATCCAATATTTTATTTCTAATAATCAATTACAAAATTACATTACAAATGATTTCAAAAAACATTTCTTGACTTAATGTATTAATTTTGGTCCTATTAAGACAAAATTATTTCACAATTATCCAAATTGGTACTCTTTGGTCGTAGTTGCAATAACTTTGCAATTATAGCCTAATCATGTGTTTTATGCTAGTTTTATCTAGTAATTAGTCATTCATATTTTTTTTAAATACAAATTAATCATTTTAGTTTAATTTACTAAGCATCAATTTCATCTTTACAATTATCAGCTATTTTATAAATTATTTTAATTAATTTTAGTTGGGTACTTAACAATTAGCCCTTTTTAATTAAATTCTAGCCTAATTTAGTTGAAACCAGCCCAATTACATAACCCAATTGTGAGCATGTGATTTTTACTCGTCATATCGTCCTATAAAAATCCCAATAAATCAATTAA
>MDKJ01153797.1:0-17004 GCA_005239525.1 Nicotiana knightiana | reverse complement strand
CCGGTTGGACACCACAAAACACCACCCAACATATATCAATGTCTTCCTCTCTTTACCCTCTCTCCTAATCCGAGCCCCAAATCTCCAAAAATCCTTTTAAATTCCGTGAAATCGAAACCCTAGATAGACACCTCTTATTTTCCTCTTCGATTTCACGAAAAACCGGCCACCACACCCCCACAATACCTATATAAACGTGTAGATCTCAAAGAGATCTATACTTTCCCTACAATATCACCCCGAAAAATGCATCGCCGCCGGCCAGCCACCTACGACGGTCACCCTACTGCCCGCCGCCTCCGCTGCTCCTCCATCTTTTTTGTTTCTTCTTCTTTTTATTTTTCGTCCAAAGGTACTTGTTTCCTTTTGGCAAGGCGCCGAAATCTTTTGGTTTGGCGTCTGCCAAAAATAAACATGCGCCTCAGGGTCGGACAACCACCACTTGGCATCCTCGACATCGTCTCATTTCTCGATTCGACGTCAAAAGCCCTGAACTTGGTATATACCTCGAACCCTTATCCTTTCCTCTAAAGTTTTGATTTTTCTGTTTTTGGTGTCGTTTGTTTGTAGCTTTTTTGTAGATTAAATTCTGTTTACATTGTTTTTGTTTATCCTTCATGCTTAGTCTAATTTCTGATTTCGCCTTTGTTTAAGTTAATCGATTTTGGGAATATGTGACCGTTAATAAATGTTGTGCCTAATCGTCATGTTTCATTTCCGTCTTTCATCATTGGTATTGATAGTCGCTTGGACTGAAATCTTAAATCCGTTATTTCATGCTCCTTTAATTTTTTATTTCGATAGTTCTTAGGATTAAAGTTTAGGTTCTGATAATCAATGATTCAGTTTTTCTTATATTAGTATATTTGTTGTTTGGTGATGATGTTTAATCGCTTGTTAGGCTTGAATCACCTATCGGATTGCAGTCTCAGGTTGTTTTGATGTCATGTTTTAGTTTGATTTAATAGTTTGTGTGTTTAAAGGTTCAGTGTTAGTCCAAATTAACTGGTTTAAGTTTGAAGTAGTTGTTTAGTATGAGTAGTTATATGATTAAGTCTTGATTATCCGTACTAGTTGACTCTTAATTGATCTTGTTCGAGTTCGTAGTTGTTTGAACTAGAATGAATCTAGTTTCTCTTTGTGAACTAGTTAGCTTTGAATTTGGTTTGGGGGTTTAAGGGGAAAGGTAAAGAAAGGGAGGGTACTTGAGTGTAGGACCTTTAGTTAATTTTACTGTTGAGGACTATTTTGGAGTACAATACTCCAAAATTCTGTCCACAGTTGGTAAGAAAAACTGTTCATTGGCGAAATTCTGGTTTTGGGCAGATTTTTGGTAAAAAATCCATCATTTTGGACAGATTTTTGGCAAAACAAAATATGTCCCAAAGTCCTTTCTTCACCTATATAAAGAGGATTTCTTCCCACACATTATACACACCTTGAACTCTAAAAAAGACACATCCTTTACACACTCTATCATACATCTGTTAGGCATTTTTACACACTAAAAAATAAAATTTTAGGAATAAAAATCAGCAGCTGAACTTAAAGAAAGCAAGCTGAAATTGTAAGCTTTATGAGTGTTTCTTAGAGTGAACTCTTTTCAAAAAGAATAAGTCTTTTAGAGTTGATTCTGAACTTCTTCTCTAAGGTCTTAGGGCTGTTTGGATACGAATTTGTTGCTGTTTTTCTGCTATTTTGCTATTGTTTCTGCTTATCTCACTGCTGTCTTTTAATTCTGCGAACCAGGCAATTCCTACATCTTTGTATCGCAGATTTTTGATAGTAATAAGAAGATTCAAACTTGTCCGGATGGCTGAAGCATATTGTACTTGGTCTTTGCTTAAGAATAAATGTTGTACCTATGTATAAAAACATGTAAATGTGCAGTAGTTTTAGCTTTTAGAAGATAACTCTCTACTTATTGTTGTCTAGTTGTTGAAATATCCATTTCTCACCTTATTGCACTTAAAAGTCTTTAATTTATTTTAGGTGAGCATGCTGTAGATGTGATCTAATTTCTTCAGTTTACTATGTTGACACCTTTATTAGCTTGCTTTGGCATCTCCTTGCTTAGTTAATTTGTTAACATTCCCTGAAGTTACTCTCCAAAATATAAAAATATATTTATTTGAGTTTTGCTTGAATCTCTGTTTCGTTTATTAGCGTTAGATTTCAGTGAGCTTTTATCATGTTTCAGTTACATCATTTATTGAGGTGAATTGTTATTAGCATCAAATTTGATCAATTTCATGGTTAAGTTGAAATAAAGTTTGTTTTGTGGGACTTATAAAGAAATTTGAGGTTTAACTGTTGTAGGCTTTAATAACACACGCGCGCGCGCACGCGCACACACACACACACACACACATATATATATATATACTGATTTGTCTCATTATCCATAAGCTGGATTCTTTTCTTAATCAATAAACCATCCCTTTTTTTACAAACAAATAAGTGACCTAATGTCATGGAATTCCAATAAGCATAAGTCTAGCAAGTTCAAGCTATAGGTTGGTTAAATAAATTTTAATAGTAGTATATCCTCTCCTCTGGATTAATTAATTAAATAGTCTAATCTCTTTTTTAATTAATTAATTTAAACACTAGACAATTAGTAGACGTGCTTTAATTCACGGAATTGCTTGCGTAGCGTGATGTTTAACATTCAATAAATTAATTCAATAATCTCATACCATACTCATTCGTTTATAGTTAATTTTTTAATTTAGTTAATCCTTTGCCAAAATTGCGGATTCGCTTGCGTAGCGCGATAGTTGACTTTTAAATTTTCAAGAGTTAATTTTCTCAATTGTAGTAATTTTTTGAAAGTATAACAAATAATTGATTGTCATGATTTCGGATTCGCTTGCGAGGCGCAATTATGACAAGTTAATTAATTTTGTTATTCAATCACGCATTCGCTTGCGTAGCGTGGTTATGACAACGTAATATTATCTAAATTATTTTGTTTAGTAATTCTAATAATCAAGAAGTAAGAGCGGATAGGTAGAACATAAAAGTCATATAAATCACAATTTGTCCATAATTAATTAAAGCCAAGTTTAAGTCAATAAAACGACCGTGCTAGAACCACGAGACTTGGAAAATGCCTTATACCTTCTCCCCGGTCAACATAATTCCTTACCCAAACTTTATTTTCACGGACCAATAAAAAGAGAGTCAAATCTTCCTTTGATTAGGGATTCAAATAAAAGATGACTTGGAACACCCATAAATCAATTCCAAGTGGCGATTCTATAAATAAAATAATCCTTACTCAAGATTGTCACTTTAATTGAAAAAACTCTTTAACCCACAATGATCCATAACATCTATATTCTTTTGGGGGTAAAAAGGAGTGTGACAATAAAAAAAATGATATGTGTATTACATTGTGTATCATTTGTGTATCACATATGTATCATATTTATATCAATTATGTAACACATGTATACCTGTGTGTGAGATACATACGTAATACATGTGTTGCAGAAGAATTTTTTGAACTCGATTTAATTGTGAATTTTGATACAAAATCGGTCCAAATCACCTCCAATCTTGCTCAAATTTTGTATATTGACTTATCTATATGTTTTCAATGCATTTCAATTATACCCATTGAAAAAGTTACTTTTTTGCTTAGATTTTCAGAATATTGTATATATATTTTTTATATTTCATCACCTTATTTGCTACCTCATCCATGAAATTTCTTTTCGGTCTTACATCTAATGTTGCTAATCACGCTTAAAAATATCGAAGGGGATTTTTGCATGTGATCCTTTGAGAGAAAGAACTTTATTTATTTGGTTTTTTAATTTTTGTATGTGCTTGACTAGTTTTAGTAAGTTTTTGATTAATGACTAGAGATTGGTCAGTTGAGACTTATTTGAAACATTTGCGTAAGTTTCCCAATTATTTTTAAGCGGCCCACGTTTGAAAGGATCTTATTTAAACTGAAGCATGTAACATATTATAAAACTATTACAATTAAAGCATGTTATATTAGTTATATCCATATCTATGCGTGTATATATAAGTGCGGTAAGAAGTCATAATTAAAGGAATCTGAAATTTATTGTATACTCATTACTAAGATAATAGTCCTTTGATTAAGATTCTGCAAAGTGGAAGTTAAATTTTGGAACAGGGTGTTTGGCTAAGCTTATAACTAGACTAGCTTATAAGCATTTTTCGATTTGTTTACGCGTTTGATAAAATTAAAAGTGCCTATAAGTCAAAAATAAGTCAAAAGTCACAAGCTGGTCACCCCCATCTTATGAATTTTTAGCTTATAAGCACTTAAAGTTTGATCAAGATTTTTACTATTTTATCCTTAAACCAAACTCCTACATCGATAATCACTGCCTCAAGTATTTTTTCGACCTAAATCCCCCGCCTCTTCAAGTCTACAATTCTAATTGACTATTTAAGATAAGCAAATTCTCTATTCCTTTGCATATTTGTATCAATGTAATTGCGTATTAATCTTTGAACTGTATGTAATAAAAGAGGACATATCAAATTTTTGGTGTCAATTTATTAATTATTATAACTTATGATTATATGCTTACATTAAAGTAAATTATATTTATCATAAAATTATCTTATCTAAGCACAATTGTATTTAAATTAAAATGACAAGTATGAATATTTTGTATTTGAATCTAAAATTTTGAAGAAATTACGCCCTTATAAGTGTAAACAGTTCTAAGGTTATTTAAGTCATTTTAACAGAAAAATAGCTTATTAACACTTTTTAATCAAAGAGTTTCAGCTGCTTATTATTAATTTCAGCACTTTTATTCAAACACGTAACTGTTTATTTATTAAATGAGTTCCAACACTTAAAAGTGCTTTTCAGCCCCTAAAAATGCTTTTCAACCCTTAATGCTTATTAGCTATTTCAAATCAGCTAATCCAAACGGGCTCTATATACTCATGTTATTTTTCGGCACTATCTTTTGTAAATCTTAATAGGAATAAACAAATTATTTTCGTACATAAATACTCGATACTTATTACTAATTTTAATCTCGTGTGTTTTTTAGATGTAGTTTGCATGTTAGTTACAATGAACTGCTTATTGGAGAAGGTGATAATAATTACAAATGAAAGGCAAGCTAAAATTACAGATTTCAATGAAAAATAATCATTTCACGATTTTATGGATAAAAAATACAGTTAATATAATTGGAAAATTTTAAAATACATATTTAATTATACAACTATTACTTTATAGGTGTTATAAAACCATAAAAGAAGAAGAAGAGTATTGCAAAGAAAGAGAGAGGGAATTTTTATTGATTGAGATGAATTACAATGGAATAGGCCCCTGTATTTATAGGGAAAGAGTGACTTAACCACCAAGTAAAATCCCTAAATCTCTCTAAAATATAGACATTCACATTAAATAAAACTCTATTTATAACACTCCCCCTTGAATGTCTATTAAACAGATAATGTGTCTCGTTAAAACCTTAACTAAAATAAATGGAAAATAAAATTCTAGTAAAGGAAAAAGAGTACACATGTCTAACAATATGCCTTTTGGTTTCCTTGCTAAAAACCTTGCAAGGAAAATCCAGTGGGACAAAACCTTGTAAGGGAAAAAGAGTACAACGCGTATTAACTCCCCCTGATGAGAGCATCAATTCAGATCTTTGAGCATACGCATCCCAATCTTGTACGCTACCTTCTTGAAGGTTGACATCGGTAGAGATTTGGTGAACAAATTAGCCATATTATCACTTGAATGAATATGTTGCACCTTGAAATCACAATTCTTGTATATATATAATATCTTCATATAATGTCGTGGAATAACCTTTTCAATATCTTCATAGAAGTATTCTCGCTATCACATTATCATGCTTATAGTTATAGCAAGATACATATGTGCACAAATAACACTTAGAATGTGGTACTTCATGACCAAAAATTGTATATGCTTTAAGAGATTTAAATCCTTCAAGGATTGTCATATAAGTCATATAATAGACTTTATTTAGATGCATATCAAGTTTTCATGTCATGCTAGACAAATAAGATATCAAAAATTGATTACACATATCATTGATTTTATATTTTCAAGTGTTTAAACTGCAGGTCCAAATATTTGTCTTTCATATGAAACCAATTCTATGCGAATTGCGTCTCTTCTATTTGGCCAATATTTTGGGGTCTGTATTCGACAAACTTAAGATCCTCGTCTATACTTAGCGTTATCATAGATGTCGACGACGAACATTTTAAACTGGTTCCAGTATCCTTTCATAAAGACATAACATAAAGATCACTTCATTCATATTTTCAGGTACCCGAACCTCTCCTAAAATTTTATGAAATGTTATGTCATGTGATCTTCTAAATCACTTGCCTCCTCATTATGATCATTTTGATCATTTTCTCATCGTCTTTATCATGAATTTTATTTGAAACCGATTTGTCTATATTAGTTCATATAGAATAGGTAAAATTCCTTTAGTCTTACACTTTATATTCTAAAGATTCCTTGTTACATAACCTTGTACTCTAGGTAGAGTCCTTGTTGATTTGATACATTGTACTCTGTATATATAATAGAAAAAGCTCTCACGTTGAGAGCATCTTGGGCAGAATACTATTCTCACATGGTATCAGATAGCCATTATTAGCCAAACCTATTTCACAAAAAGTTCTTCTTAATCAAATCTGGTGAGATCCATCGAGGAAACATCTTCAGCACATGTTTCTTCTCAAACAAATCCTATTATTGCTTCTAACTTATCTGCAACTTCAGCCATTGGAGCTTCCATAATTCCTCCTCTCTCTCAAACACTTCCACCATTCTCCCCTCCTCCTATCTCTTATTCAATTTCCTCGGTGCAAACCTCTCTCCCCGCTCAATCGTCCTCTCTTAACACTTCACCTAGTTCTTAGTTAGTAGTGTTGGTTTAACCCTTTAATTGCCATTTACTGGATCTTTGGACCCAACATCTCTCTCATAGTTCAATCCCGTCGCCGCTCTTGCTGCACTAAACGTCACAAATCTGGTGACTATAAAGCTTGCCTCTGTTGAAGACTACCTCACATGGCGTGCCCAATTTCAATCTCTCCTGCTCTCACATGAACTTTTTGGATTTGTTGATGGCTCAATTCCTCCACCATATCTCTTTATCTATGATGCATACGGAACTCAACAACCTAATCCTCTTTATAGATCATGGGTTAGAGTTGATCAAAGTGTTCGTTCTTGACTATTTGCGACGCTTTCTCGAGAAGTTCTCATGGATGTTAATTTACTGCATACTTCACGTGATATCTGGAATTCTCTACAACGTCGCTACATGGATTCCATTCAAGAAAAATATGTTTAATTGAAGAGACAAATTACTACTCTACGCAAAAATGACTCTATGTCAATTGATCAGTATCTTCGCAAGGCCAAGCAGATTGCTGACTCCCTTGCGGGGATAAATTTTCCTGTCTCTTCTCAAGATTTTATTGATCATGTGCTTCTTGGATTGGGCAAGGAATATGACACTTTGGTTGGGATTATTACACATTTTCCTGGTTCATTGTCTCTTGAAGAACTCAGAACGAAGCTTCTACTCCATGAACAACGGTTGAAGCGTTTCAAGGATATAGATACAGTTATCATTCATCAAACGTTTGTTGCTCAAAATGTGACCTCAAATTCCTCAAATGTCTCGGTTATTCAATCTTCTTCTCCAGGAGGTTGTGGCAGGGATCGTCCTTTCACTTTTAGAGGTCGAGGCCATGGCGGTAGAGGTCGAGGCTCCTTTAGTCGGGCTCAACAACATCAGGCATCTTCTGGAAACACTTTTACTCGCAGTGGTTTCCCTGGACAATCATCGTCAGGTATTGGTAGCGCTCTAACTATTCCTTATTTTTCACCATCTGTTAGTGCACCTTCATCGTCCATTGAAGTTTTAGGTCCCCCACCTTCTTCAACTATTTGTCAAATTTGTGGAAATCCTGGTTATTCTGCTCTTCAGTGTAATAACCGTTTTAAGCATGCATTTGTTGGTAACGATCTGCCTTAGTCTTTCGCTGCTATGTTGGTTGGTGAAACAAATGATGCTACTTGGTATTTAGACTCAGCTGCTCCCGTCACATGACTCCATCTGAAGGTAATTTTATGCATAAATCTGTTTACAATGGTTCTGATCATGTCTTGGTTGGGAATGGTTCTTTGCTTAAAATTGAAAATATTGGCTACGCTCAGTTGTCCAATCCATCTCGTCCCCTACATCTGAAATCCATATTTCATGTTCCCATCTCCGCCATAATTTACTTTCTGTCAAAATATTATGTAAGGATAATAATTGTGTTGTTAATTTTGACTCATCTTCTGTTATTGTTAAGGACAAAGCCTCGGGTCAAACTCTCCTTCAAGCTTCCAGTGATGACAATGTATATCCTTTATCTCCTTTGTCCAGGTTTTCTTCTCCTAAAGCTTTTGTTGCTCTTCGTCAGTCTGGTGATACATGGCATCGTCGCTTGGGACACAGTGGTGCTCGTGTTTTATCTACTCTTAAAAACAATAATGCTATTAGTTTGTCAAATTCGTTTAGTAATGAATGTGTCTCTTGTCTTCTAGGAAAGTCTCATTGTTTATCATTCAATCTAGTGGAACATTGTAGTTCTTTTCCTTTGGATACTATTCATTCAGATGTTTGGCAATCATCCATTTTATTCAATTTGGAATTTCAATATTATGTTATTTTTGTTGATGATTTTTCTCGATTTACATGACTTTATCCAATGAAAAATAAATCAAAAGTTTTTACTCATTTTTGTGCCTTTTAAAAGCTGGTGAAAAATTTGTTTAACACTAAAATAAAAATATTTCAAAGTCATGGAGGAGGCGAGTTTTACAACAAGGCCATGCTTTCACATTTTACTAATTCTGGCATTTCTTTTCCTAAGTCATGTCCGGACACTCCTCAACAAAATGGGGTTGCTGAACGGAAACATCGACACATTATTGAAATGGTACGCACAATTATAACAGATGCTACTCTACCATTTCTATTTTGGGTTGATGCAACCCTTTATGCTGTTTTTACCATTAACAGGTTACCTACGCCTATTTTACATGGCCTTTATCTCTTTTAGAAACTTTTTCATAGACCTCCAGATTACAACTTTCTCCGAGTTTTTGGTTGTGAATGCTTTCCTAATTTTGTCTGCTCGAGTTTCCCATAAGCTTACACCTCTTTCAGTTAGATGTGTCTTCCTTGGCTATGCATATGACTATAAGGGATATCATTGTTTAGATACAAAATCTGGTCGTGTATATGTCAGTCGACATGTTATATTTCATGAACTAATTTTTCCATATTCTGAGTTGTCTAGTTCTCCTACTGTTATCTTCCTTTCCTTCTTTAATTCTGATCCTCTTGTTGTCATGTCACCTCTAAATCATAGGATTCCACCACCACAACTTGAATCTTCTATGTCTACCGTTGTTCCATCGTTACGTGACACTTCTCATGTATCTCAACCTTTATCCTGTAGAATTATAAATCCACAAGTTGTCAGATCTTTCCTACAGAGCCTATTTCACATGTACCTAGCATTAGCGAGTCGTTACCTGTACGTTCTTCGCCATCTTTGTCTACCTCATTACCTATTACTAATTCCTCAACTTCTCCATCTACCCCTTCCAAGTTTTTTTTCCTTAGGGACTGCCTTCATCTCACTTTTGTTTCCTTAGGGACAATCTGCATGTTACTTCCGCCAGTCCAGATTGAGGGGTCTATTAGTGCATATAGAATAGGTAGAATTCCTTACTCTTACACTTTGTATTCTAAAGAGTCCTTGTTTACATAACCTTGTACTCTAGTTAGAGTCCTTGTTGATTTGATACATTGTACTTTGTATATATAATAGACAAAACTCTCACGTTGAGAGCATCTTGGGCAGAATACTATTCTCACAGTCTATATGCTTTAAGCGTACCATAGACTTTGTTCTTCTATGGCTTATTCTTATAAGAGCATTTGCAGTGAGGATATAGTTACTTTCTTTAGGTCAGCAAATGTGTCTGGCATGCTTTGCATTGCAGATGAATTATCCTTTTATGAATTTCAAGTTCATATTATCTTCAAGGATCAAGAGGCACAAATGATAATTCATTCCACAAAACTTTTTCTCAACTGTTTATTTTGTATCCCTCTTCATGTTAGAAAAATTAACTTTCTTCCTCAATTTTGGGAGCTCATATTTGTGCATTATGGTGTTAATCAAAATATACATCGCACATCAATAATAATAAGATGGAATTATTTGGTTCATGACCTTGAACCACTTGTGAGGGGAGAATGTAATATACTTTCGTATATAATGTATATCAAACTGATATAAATAACTTTGTTCTCATAAATAATAGTTTTGCTATTAAGTGGAGGCACTCAATAAATCATCTTGCTAAACTAGTTGTGATGTAAACCAACTTATCAAGATAAACTATCTTGAATAGAAAATCTGGAAATTATGCTATAAATTGAATTATTGAGCAAGTTACCTCGCAAATACCAGGTTGCGGGTTAATAATAATCGTACATGTAACCATCTCATAGATGCATCTTATGTGGTATACATGGCAGGTGAATGAGCCGTATTCACCTTTGATAAATTTCAGCATTCAAGGGATTCAATCCCAATTTTAGTTGGTATATTAATTAATGAGAACAAGCAACACAAGAGAATTCGTAAAGAACTTTCTTGTTCTTAAATATTTACACATGTGTATTCTCTTTCATTTTTGTACATCATACTCAAATTTATATGACTAAACTAATTATGTCAACTGAATAAATTATCAATATTGATAAAGTTCAGGTTTATACCATGACGTGTGCAATTATCAATAAACTTCAAGTTTATTATGATATGAGTTTTTATATCAATAAACATCCACTTTATTGTGGAATTCTTTTATTTATGTAGTACAAACTGAAAAATAAAGCGGATAGCTTTTCACATACATATTACCCCGGTACAAGTTGTAGTAATAGAAAATATTAAATCTTTCTTTTATTTATAGTCTCAGTATAACCAATCGCTTTCGTGAATACTTTAGAAACTAAATAAGTTTCTTTGAGACTTACTACAACACAATAAATTGACATGATAATCAATTGTACTCCTCCAAAATAGTAATAATTGGCTCTTCTAGAGCTCTCAATTAATTTGGTACTACCACATATTCATCAACATCCATATGGTGAATATCACTTTTAAAAAGAAAGTTATAAATTATGGTCATTGTCAAAATTATATGCAAGATCTGTTTCTTGCATTACTGTTATCCTTTGGTAATCACATTGTCAAAATATTTTGGCGTACAATAGGTACGTGACCAATGACCATTTATGCCATAATAATAACATTATTTTCTTATATTATCTCAAACCTCCTTCTAGAAGTGAGTGTTGTATATCACTACCACTAACACATTCATATTCTTCGAAGAATGAGTATGTATTCGTAAATCAGATGTTATCACATTCACATCATGAATGCACCATAATCATCTATATATTCTTTAAAAAACTCATGTCAAATCGATGATAAATATTACTTTCACAGAGTGAAGGATTATTTTGAGAATCTTTATTATTCTCATTATCACAATGATGACGATTATAATTTTGTCTATTGCCACGTCCACATCCATTGATACCTTCACGGTAACAATTTTGTCTTCTTTCAGACTTATCACATATTGCTATCACATTCCCTTAAGAGAGATGAGAATGAAGCAAATTCAATAGGACGAGTTTACACTTCTTCGCCCACAATTATACATGAATTTGATCATGGCAAGACATAGAAATTTTACCACTTCGTGTGGTTATAATTTTTTGCAAACTCTATTATAGTTATAATCAAAGTTTATTGTCTTTGCTTGTATTTAAAATTAAATTATAGAATTTTACGAATTTAAAAGAGAAAAATAAAGTAAAATACTTACCTTAAATTCAGAATTTAATCACGAAGGAAGTTCATGGAACAATTGACAATCATTATGCTCAATCCCAAAGCTTCTACTCAACTGGTTAGAGTCTCGTACGGATAACATGTTATAAAACAACAAAAGAAGAAGAAGAAGAAGAGTATTGCAGAGAAAGAGAAAGAGAGAGAGAGTTCTTATTGATTGAGATGAATTACAATGGAATAGGACCCCTGTATTTATAGGAAAAGAGTGACTTAGTCACCAAGTAAAATCCCTAAATCTCTCTAAAATATATATATTCACCTTAAATACTCTATGTATAACAATGGGGTAATTTTACTGAAAACATCAGTGAAATTCTTGAAAAGATGATAAACGAATCCTTGGTTTTTTATCTATTCTAAATTTGTTTCTTATTTAACTCGGGAATTTTGGAATATCAACTATTCCTGTTAGTAATGTGCTAATCTATCCAACAATTTAAAAAGCAACGGATCTCCACAATTTGGTACCGTATATTCTTTTTCGAATATATGTAAAAGTTTTACTTATGATACTACAGTTGCATTAGTAGTCATGTATATCTTTCTTGGGTTATGAACTCTTGAACCTTGTTATCATGATTGAACTATTGGACCCTTGGAATTGTAAGCTTTATAACATAACTTTATCATACTGACTTCTAAGTTTAGGTTATGTAAGACAAACTTTGCTGTAAAAAATTTAAGGAATACACTAGCATATGATAAGGATGCTCCTGTCATAACTTTGTTCCAATTTCATACCATTTGATTATCTGATTTTGATGGTGATTTTACCATTTGCAAAACTGTAAATATCCTTACTCAAAAATTCATATGTACTACGAGCAAGTAATTAGTTAATTCCAAAAAAAAGCTATTTTCACTCTCTTTAATTTACCTGTTGTTACCCCTTTCCCTCCCATTATGATTGGGTAAATTCTTTGCTCAGACATTCACTCTGTTACAGGTTTATGTGTGAATCCTCTTAACAAAGCTACAATCGTGATATCCATGTTTTATAATATGTATAGAATAGCTTACAGGTTATGTCCTAGAATCATATTACATGAAATATTCATATTACAGGTCCAAAGCACAGGGTCAAACAATTCCCATATTGGATTTTATCTACCACAATATGTTTTCTACATGAACAATTTCATGTAGCACTTTCAACACGAATATTAATGTCGACCACAAGAGTCCGGGTTATGATAGAAAAATCGGGATGGAAGGAACATACATGAGGAATATCGTCTATAAGGAAGTATTAGATAAAATACGCTTAATTACATGTTTTTACCTCATAGAATCTTAATAAGTATGCAACTATATGTATCTAACTAAACTTTCATTGTTCATATTCATAGGTTTGGACGAATAATTCACTTAACGACGATACAATGATCATGCACAAAAACTTATACAACATTCTTTTATATTTACTGATAATTATAATTATATTCACCGATAACTATAATAGAATAGAATACTAAAAAATTATTAAGTCTAAGTTATAAATCATTATATTTATAAATGTATGGACTATTATTTTATTTCATAGAAAAATACAAACATTAAAGGGAAGAAAATGATGAACAAATATTTTAAAAAATATAAGTCAACTGTAAATAAAAAAAGTTAAGAAATAATGTAATAGTCTACTAAATAAGACATGATTTTCGTTATGAAATATGTAGGACAAAAAATGATCATTCTCATAATGATGTTAACTCCATCTGAGTCAAATACCTTGTAAATTCAAGTGAAAATTATTTTCTATCAATAATATAAGTCAAGAAAACATGAATTTTAGCCTTAAAAATAATTTCAGTGGATTACGGTCAATATTTTATGTAAACGGACCTGGATTGGTATTTTGACAATCCCGGTGGGCCCATATCATAATTTTAGACTTGAGTGTATTGTGACGACCCAAAGGGTGCTCACCTATTTTGTACATCCGAGGCCTTGAAAACCTCATTTGTAGTTGCCTCGATTTACGTGCGCAGTCCGGGCGCGTAGCCGTACAGCTTAAATATGAAGTTCTGTGAAAAACGCTAAGACTTGATATTAAAATGAATAAATTTGACTACGGTCAACATTTTGGGCAAACGGACCATGACCCGTGATTTGACGGTCCCGGAGGGTCCGTAGGAAATATGGGACTTGGGCGTATGCCCGAAATCGAATTCCGAGGTCCCAAGCTTGAGAAATGAATTTTTGAGTAAAATTATTTTCTGAAAATATTTAAGGAAATTGAAAATGGAATCTGATTAAAAAGTGATGGTATCGGGCCTGTATTTTGGTTCTGGCGCCCGGCACAGGTCTTATATATGGTTTAAGCACGTTCTATAAAGTTTGGTTGAAATTGGATTTCGTTTGACATGTTTCGGACTTAAAATGGAAAATTTTATGTTTTGATAGGATTCATGGACTTTGAGGCTTAATTTGACGTGTAGATGTTGTTTTGGCGATTGGATCGCACGGGCAAGTTCGTAGGATGTTATGTGAGTTATCTGTGAAATTTGGTATCATTTCGAGATGTATAGGTCAGTTCGGCACGTTGTTAGCGAAGTTAGAAAAAACCTTAAAATTCCTAAGTTTGGTTCTTGAGGGTTGGGGGTGTGATTTCAAGTTTACGCGTTGTTGTATTATGTTCTCCTTATTTAGCTTGAGACCGTATTTATTTCTGCTGTTAAACTGTGAACTGTTTAGTTATCCTATTAAAATGGTGTTAATATGCTAGTTTATCTATGTACGTTGGCTTGTCTAGCGGGTTCAACGTTAGACGTCATCACGGCCCGATGGTGGAATTTTGGGGCGTGACAAGTTGGTATCAGAGCACTATGTTACTTAGGTCTCACAACTCACGGACAACTTGGTAGAGTCTGAGGGATCGGTACGGAGACGTCTGTATTTATCCCCCAGAGGCTGCAAAGTTAGGATGACTCCATATTTCTTTTCTTCTCTGTCGTGCGCCATGATTCTGAGTACTGATTTAGTTTCTGTTCTATTCTCTCGCAGATGGCGAGGACGCGTGCTTCCCTTGGTTCCGCCCAGCAGCCTGACACTCCTGCTACAGCTCCTACTCAGGGTCGAGGTCGAGGACGAGGCCGTGCTAGAGGCCGAGGCCCGGGCCGGACTCAGCCTAGAGCAGCAGCCCCAGTGGAGGACCCTCAGGTCGAGTCTGACGAGGAGGTCCCAGTTCCGGCAGTCCCAGTTGGACCAGCTCAGGTACCAGAGGGGTTCATAGCTACCCCAGTGCTTCAGGACGCCCTTGTCCGTCTAGTCGGACTCATGGAGAGTGTAGCCCAGGAGGGTCTTCTTCCTACAGCACCGGCCATCTCTCAGGCTGGAGGAGGTGCCCAGACTCCTGCCGCCCTCGTGCCAGAGCAGCTAGCTCCACAATTTCAGACTCCGGCACCTCAGCCAGCCGGAGTAGCTCAGCCGGGTATTGCAGCGCCGATAGCAGAGGGAGCACCTATGTCAGCAGATGCTTTGTGGAGACTGGACAGGTTTACTAAGTTATTTACTGCTACTTACATTGGTTCACCATCAGAGGACCCCCAGGATTATTTGGATAGCTGCCATGAGGTTCTTCGGAATATGGGCATAGTGGAGTCGAACTGGGTTGACTTCGCTACTTTTCGGTTATCTGGCACAGCCAAGAGTTGGTGGAGAGATTATTACCTAGTCAGACCAGTTGGATCTACACCTTTGACTTGGACTCAGTTCTCAGAGGTATTTTTGGGGAAGTTCCTTCCCATTACTCAGAGAAAGGACCTTCGGAGGTAGTTTGAGCGTCTGTAGCAGGGATCCATGTCCGTCACTTAGTACGAGACCAGGTTCATCACACTAGCCCGACATGCTCTTATGATACTTTCCACTGATCGGGAGAGGGTTCGGAGATTTATCGAGGGATTGGCCCGGCCTATCAGACTTCAAATGGCTAGAGAGTCAGGTACAAATATATCGTTCCAGGATGCGGCCAATGTGGCCAGGAGGATTGAGATGATTCTTCCACAGGGTGGTGGTCAGGGGGCTGACAAGAGCCTCATCTGGGGGCAGGGATTCTTCAGGCAGAGGTCATCCTCCCAGGCCTTTTCAGTCAGCTCTCAAGGTTTCCCATGGTACTTTAGGTGGTCGTGGTTATCAGACGCACCATTCTGATCAGCAGCCGAGGTCTTGTTACACTTGTGGCGATCCGGGTCACCTTGCCAGATTTTTCCCTCGAGCATCAGGTAGTTCCCAGCATCAGGGTTTGATCACGCTCAACTATGTCTTATAAAAGACTAAACGGGCGTTGCAAATATAATCCGGGGTATTATGCCCAGAGTCGATCCCACAGGGAATTTACGTATCAATCAAGTCTTTAGAATACGCAATTTTTACTCAATCAATTCTCTCAAGACTTTTTAATATAAATTGGTGATGTTTTACTAATTCTACTGACAATAATAATAACTACCAATTACTAACAATGTATTGTAAATAATGATGATGAAGGTCTAAGGTTATGGTTTCCCCCGTTGGTGAACTTACTTCTCGGATACTTCTTATAGTTTGATTAGTTGTCTCTATCAATCATGAACACTCTATCTACCATAAATCTCTCTCAAGTAATTATGATAATTTACTAGACGCACTCTCTCAAGTTACGCTAGCTAGATTGCATTACAGTTCACTTTAGATTGCACCCGAGGTATCGTTATCTCTAATCCAACCTCTACACCCTCGGTTATGACTTTCGTCTATAATCTGGGAGTGGTATTGTTCAAACAATTACCTAAATATGCACTCTCTCTCAAGTAGATACACACTAATTAGGCACAGCTAATTGATGGCCATTCAATTAGCTACAATAAGAACGTAGTTGAACAAATAGAGATGAACAATCAACCAAACTATATTGATATCACCATAAGTTGGCCCCTCAACGGATTCCACCAAAACCCTAGATTAAGAAAGTTAGCTACTCATATTCATAAATATCAAATCTAAAAT
>MDKJ01043718.1:0-28185 GCA_005239525.1 Nicotiana knightiana | reverse complement strand
TAACGCCCCCCTAACGCCAGGGGGGCCAGGCCTTATGGGGTAAACGCCCCCCTAACGCCAGGGCATCTCCTTTTGCGTATTTTCTACGTATTTGCATCCCTTTAGCTCTGTTTCCATTTCCAATTCACCTACACATGAAATAAACTCCATTAAGCACATAACAAGTGTAATTTTATCATTAATGCTCATAAAATGTAAGGTATATCACATGCTAAACCATGCAATTTAGTCTCGCATCATGCATACATAGACTTTGTGAAATATGTCAGTGCTGATACTCTTACTGTTGAGCCAGTTTTTGTAGTGAGAGATTTTCTAGATGTATTTCCAGCAAATCTACCGGTCATGCCACCCGATAGGGACATTTTTTTGTATTGACCTGGTGCCGGTTACTCAGCCTATTTCTATTTGAACATGTCGTATGACACTAGTACAGTGAAAGGAGTTAAAAGGAGGAACTTTAGGAGTTGCTTGATAAGGGTTTCATCTGGCCGAGTGTCTCCTCTTAGGTTGCTCCAGTTTTGTTCGTGAAGAAGAAAGATGGCTCCATGCGGATGTGTATTGATTATAGGTAGCTGAACAAAGTCACAATCAATAACAAGTACCTACTATCGCACATTTATGAGAGTATGGATAGCCTTGCATATATTCATTTAGAGAGAGACCCTTTGCATTGGATGTTTAGGCTTTGGCCATTTGGCCAATCGCCTCGTAAGGTTGGACGTTTTGGAGCAAAGTTGGGTTCTTTCTTGCATGATTTCTCGGTCTTCCTAGTATGAGAGCATCAAAGCATGTTAGTATGACGACCCCCATTTGCTTGTTCTTACTAACATAGTGCAGCACGATGACGCCAATGAGGTTTCAATCGGAGATGACGGGGTGGTGAGGATGTAGGGAAAGATATGTGCGCCCAATGTGGATGGGTTGCATGAGTTTCTCCTTGAGGAGGTGATGACGTCCAGAACACACCTCAATGAGAGATAGGACACTGTCATATGCAATAATAATTATCCAACTATGAGTCGTGGTGGAATCCACTAAGAGTTAAAAGGGGTGTCAGGAGTATATATTTGAAGCAAGCGAATGGACTACCAAAAATTGCACTTCCACAGCAGAGTTTCGATTTCTACTTCTACTTTCCTCTAATGTTTGCAAGCAAAGGTAAATAAACTAGAGATGAATGTTTTTGATGTTTTTCCAAATCGTTTAATGGCCTAGGGATGCGACCATAAACTAGGTGTTTTGCTAATGGTATAATGACATTAATATTTGTTTTGATTGATTGGGGTATATTATAGCTCTAAACTCTACCTTATCTACTCAATATCTCTCGGTCAGAGAGTGATTATTCCCAATTTGGCTTTCTCGAGTTCAAATGGGTATCAAACAAAATAGTTTACATGAACTCAAGTCGGGTTCTTACGATCTCTAGTTTGAACCCTTTAATTAGGCTAATCAATCTCTCAATTAACATATTTCCTTGTTAGCCAAGTTATCCTAGACTAGGTCCCTCTTTCTCAAATAGAGACTCAGTCAAATAGGCATGAACCAATGTTTGCAACCATTAATTCTAAAATTGAAGCATGAAATAAGCTAAATAATCAACACCCAATCATAAACAAGAATTAAATTAAATACCCACAAGGTTTACACACTAAGGTTAGGTCACAACCCTAGTAAAAATCTAGCTACTCATAGTGGGATTTGAAGAAAATAAAGAAGAAAAGCTAATTAAACTCATAATGAAAGACTAAAATGATGAAATCTAATGTTTAAACACCAAAATAATGTAAAACTTCATAAAGTAGTAAAAAGAAACGGCTACAACAACTTTTAATGTTCAAACTTGACCTAAATTTGTAAAACTGTCTATTTATACATGGCAAAAAATTACGGACAAAAATGCCCCTCGGGAGGTCCTACGGTCGCACAATTCGATGTGCGGTCTGCAAATTTCTTCAGGTTGCAGGAAGGAGGATTCGACAGCCACACATTTCCGGACTACGGCCGCGAGGCAAATTCTGCGGCCGCACAATTCTTCTGCAGTCCGCACTTTTGTGAGGTGTCAAGACTTGGTCTTCTGCACATTCTCTAAACTTGAAAATACTTGTCAGTGCAAGCCTTGTTTTGCGGCCGCACAATTCATGTGCGGTCCGCAAATTGCTAATAATCCTGTTGGGTTTTGCTTTTTTGTTTGCAGCCGCAGATGCAATTCTGCAGTTCGTAATTTCTTCTGCGGCCGCAGAGTTCCTTCTGTGGACCAAATAAATTTTTTCTTTTGTGCCCTTTATTGCCTTGTGCTTTGGAACACTCCTCTTTGAGTCGGATTTCATCCTAGAAGACCAAACTTCCTGCATTCCTGCAATTTGCACAATTTCATTAGTTTTGGGGAACACAATTCAATACTTTCAGACTAAAACAAAAGCTAAAAGGTGCTAATAAGCAGTCAAAATCCCCACTTTTCAACTCCCCCAAACTTAAGTCTTTGCTTGTCCACAAGCAAATAAATTAGTTCCCAGCTCCGAAACTTAAGGGTCATTTCAGCAAGTCAAAGGTGAACCATTCACACATCAGTTGGGACCAACAATTAGCCACACTACTCAATCATTATCAATAGGGCAACAAGTTAAGCATTCATCCACATATAGTTCTACTATGACATTTAAGCTTCAAGAATTGACTTTACTCATCAAGGACTCTTGCTCTATCATGTAGGCCTGGGTGGACTCCAAACTCTTCCTCCTCTATTTTCCATTTTCCAAGCTCACTTTAATTTAGCACTCAATCCAAAGATTTATGAAAGGTTCACTAATCTCTCTCAAGAGAATGTCACCAATACGACTTCAAGTACCATAGGCTTGCCCCTCGTGTAGATCGCCACTAATGTAAGCTCACTCTTTTTGAAATCAAGTAGGATTTCTTTCGGGATGTAATGGAGGCTTTTGGGTTAGGGTAGGATAGCGTATGGGTAAGTAGCTATACCTTTCCTTAAGGACTCCATCTTCATTTCTCGGCTCACACTTTGCCAATTCTTAGAGGTACTTTCTTTTCATTGGGGACTAGAGGTACTTAGCATCACTCATTCTTGATCATTTAATTCTTTTTTTTCCTTTTTGATCTCTCCATGTTTGGGATCATTACATCTTTTTGAATCCATTCAAACCTTCCATTTATTAAGTTTTTGAATTTTTCTTGTTGTTCTTTTCTTTTCATGTCTTCTCTTCTCATAGAGATTGTTTCTTTTATATTTTTGTGCCTTGATACCTTTTTCAAGTTCCTCATCTCTCCCCAAAAATTAAATCTTAAGCCATTTGTTTCACAAGAGTGTTAAAGAAAGCTCGGGTGCCTAGAGAGGGTAATGATAAAACAGGTAAAGGCTTGTAACATGGTTATCAAATGTGAAAGGCTAGAGGCTCCAAAGGGGTTGACTTGGGATAATGACATTGGTTCGCAATAGAAAACTCAAATGGGCCAAGGAGAGCCTACAATCACTTCTCAAACCAAGAAAAACTTAGGATTTCTCCTTGAAACACAATCGGGGCAAGTTATAGACCCTTCACACGGATACTTGTACGAGCAACGAATCATCTCACCCCTCACGCAAGCAGATTGTAAAAAAGGACAATGAGGGACCACAACGACAACATTTAAGATTAAACATCACTATGGTCTAATTAAACAACTTGATGATTGCCAAAGTCAACACAAGAGTCGCAAAGTCACTAACTAGAGCTATTTCTTTCAAAAATCTTGTCTCTAACCATAAGCACATAGTTAAGTGTGTTGGTGCCAATTGAAGCATGTTGACTCTTCGAGCATGACTTAATTAGGTCTTTTTATTCATTACTACTACTAATATTACCTAAAAAAAATAGACTTGTCCCCTTAAGAAGGTTATCACGTCATCCATCGTTAGGACGAGTCACCCGGTTCACACAACAACTACCTTTGGAAAGAACCGTGTCATTAAGAAAACCAAAGGCTTATTATCTACTAAAACATAAAAAGAAGATACTAAACAAAACAAGAGCTATTATGTTACTAAAAAATAAAACAATAATAAGCAAAAACAAAGATAAAGAAGCTAATGAGCAAGACTACTAAAGATAGAATGAATATACATAGTAAGAGAGAGAGTGAGAGAGAAGATACATACAAACAAATAAGAAAGAAGATATTATCATCAAATTATTAAATGCCAAATATATCAAAGTACCAAACGTGTCAAATAAACTCCACCCCCTGAATAATAGTAAGCATTGTCCCCAATGCTTAGCAATATAAGAGTAAAAGAGGAAAGAGTGAAGAAAACTCCCTATGATTCCTTGGACATCTCTGTGTCCCCAGAAATGTCATTGCCCTCAGGATTAGCCAGCTGTAGTTCATCATCCTCAACTCTAAGTGTGGTTGGGTTGGCGAACATCTGTCACACTGCCTCAGCAGTGTCACCAACAAGGTCTGGATCTTCAGACTAGCCAGCTGGTTCCATTGGTGCAAATGGTGCTGAAGGATCTAGGGGGAATGGTGCGGGTCAATAAGCAAATCAAAGGGGAGATCTCCATTTGTAGCAATCATGTTCACCTCTTTTTGCAGTTTTTCCACTGATTTCTTACTAGTCTGGGACTTCCTCATTTTCTTTACATCCTTTCTGAGCTCTTCAATCACTGACCGATGTTGTACCAAGGTGTCCATGATAGTCATCTGATTCTGTATAATTTTCTTCAATGTTCGTCAATGTCAGAAGGAACCTTTGATGCCTGTGAGGCGGACTGCACTGGAACAGTACTGGGCAAGCCAGACAGCTTTACAGTGGATGTCTGCATCCAGCTGTTCAGACTCGACAATGTATGGGAGACTCGTAGTGCAGATAATGGATTTGTTGGCACAGGCATTGGCTTCAAAGTCTAGCTGGGAGCTGTGATAGGAGCTGTAGTAGGGGATGTGGAGGATGGTAGAGGCATAGCTGCGGCACTGGAGAGAGGCTCGGCTGTAGTGGATGGAACATCAACTACCTAAGTAGCTACCACAGCAGGCTCATCAGACTGGTGCGCAGTGGTAGGAGGCTGAACTTTCTTCTTCGGATTGTTCGCATCCATTAGTGAATACTTAAACGGCTTCTTCAGCTCTACCTTTATGTCTTAATCCCTTGGCTCTAACTTTGCATCAGTGAGATATTTTATAATGGGTTGGGATACGGGTAGAACGAGTTATCTTGCTGAGCGATTACTGAGATGTTGGCCGACATCACGGTACCTACATTGGTAGGGTATCCGGCAATAATAGAATCAACCAGATCTGCCCGAGGAATTGGAAGGTGAATCTCATTCTGGCTCGGGTCTAGTCTGCTGCAGATAATGGTTTGCCACCCCTTCACCTCGAAACTCAGAGTGCTCCGATTAATAGGAACCCCAGCGTTAATCAATGGTGGAGGTGGTCCTGGTGGTGCCAGAATCTTAGTTAGCCAGGGACGGACTACCTCCTTTAGTGCACATTTCTCCAAATACTCTGTCGGCTCAACATCCTCGAAGTCCAAGTACGTGTTTAGTTTATGCTGATCCAACTTCACCTTGAGGTTACATACTTTTGTCACATTCGTCCCATTTTTTATATGAACCACATTGGTATAGAATTCACGGACAAGGTCCTCTTTGGCATCCACTAGACTCTGGGTGAACCACATCCACGCATTGCATTACCTGAACTATCTCAACACGGCTGGATTGTACCTTTCCAAATTTGTAATCAGAAATTATCTCTCAAGAGTTAGCGACCATGGTGAAGGCTGCCAAGCTGACAAATCGTTCCTCCCAAAACTCTTTCTTCTTTGATCTTTCAAGACCGGCAGCTGTAGAATCTCCCCCTCTAAACTGGTGCATCTTGTGACTTAGGGACTGGTATAGCCGATGGCTCAGAAGCCTAACTGTTGGTACCTCCCTTACGACATTGACTGTACGACTGGATACTCCTGAACAAAGGTTGAGTTACCTTCTGATGCTTCCCTAGACGGGAAATATGAGCTCGTCTCGGAGTGATCTGCACCTCTCCATCTGTAGGCTGTTGATTTCTTCCTAATTGTCTTTTTTTGGCCAAGGGGTAAGGGAGTCTTGCCTCGACCCCGAGATGGTTCACCTCTCCCTTTTGATGTGTCGCCTCGTACTCTAGATCAAACTATTGTCTGTATCAAGCAAATGTGATTGTTAGTTACAATTCAATGTTCAGACATACACAGGAGATATACAAGTAAAGAATAACTAGAGTACACGGTGAGGGTGTTCAATCAAAGCATGCTTGTAGGGAAGAAAAATTGTGGTTCGCACAATTTCTCTTGCGGCCGCAGATGAGGACTTGCGAACCGCACAATTTTGTTTTATGATTGCAAAAGTGAAGTGTAGTCTGCATAATTCGAATTGTGGCTGCACCTCTGAGACCCAACAAATGACAACTCTCTGAAGACATAGAATTGGTTAATTTTCGATCGCAACATGATTTCTATGGTCCGCACAATAAAACTTGTGGCCGCACATTGGAGTCTCAAGTTACGGACTCTCTGATGATAGTAAAAATGATGTTCTGTGGCCACGATGGGAAATCTGCAGTTTGCACAGTTTAACTTGTGGCTGCATATCCCTTCTTTCACAATGTTTCCCTAAAATCATAATTTGTGGGCCGTACAAATTCAAGTGCGGCCACAAAATTCAAAAATTATGAATAGATCTTTTATCCTATACAGGTTTTTACTTTTGGTGCACAATTTGAGATGGAAACATCATAAAAATATGAAAATATGCTAACCTAGTCCCCACAGAGAATGTATTAGTTAACCCAGTTCAGTGTTTTACCCCACATGGATACACAATTAAATTCTAATGAAAAATGGCCTAAAAAACTAAAAATCTACAAATTAAATTAAAATAAGAAATATTAACATAAAATTGAAGCATACTAGATGAATGAGTGTAATAAGTGAATGGTCAAGTTGGCTATGCGTGTGGATAGATAGAATACCAAGAAATTTCAAGAGAGCACTATTTTTTTGTTCAATGAGTGAAAAAAGTTAAATTAGCCATGTTCCCTCTATTTATACCAGTTGTTTGCTAAGGGGAAAAAGGCCAAGTGCGGCCGCACATGAAAAAGATTTCATGTGCAATCGCACATTTCCTGTGCAGTCGCACATCGACCTTTGCTCTGACAGGCTAAACTTCAGAGAGTGGGCATTTTCAACCTCCTATTTGTGAAGTCCGCAAGATAATTTTGCGGACGCATTGCTCTTTTTCTACAAGACCCATAATTGTACGGTCTACACAAATCAACTACGGTCTGCAATTCCTAGAGTACTTAGCCAAATTTTTGGTCCACAATTCCGGTAAGTCACACTTAGCCCTGTGGCACACTTCAAATCAAGTTAGAACAAAAATAACACCTAACTACAAAAGAAAAAAGGAAAAGAAACATGGGTTGCCTCCCAAGAAGTTCCAGATTTAACGTCGCCGTAGGACTCAAAATACCAAAATTGAAATGAATGACCGCCACGACTTGGCTATCTCCTACCTTTCCCAAATAGTGCTTCACCCGGTGACCATACTCGGAATACTTCATTATTTTTTTCTTCAAGTCAAATACGCCAAAAGGTGTTACACCCACAATTCCAAAAGGAGCACTCGTTTAGACTTTAGTTTCCCAGAAAACATCCTCAACCTTGAGTTAAACAATAATACAAAATCGCCCAACTTGAACTCTTTGTTCCAAATGTATTTGTCATGATGGTATTTCATCTTTTCTTTGTACAAGGATGAACTTGTATAAGCATTTTTGATGCCCAATTTTTCCTCATATTTCTCAATAATATATGTATACCTTCAAATTAGTGCATGAGCATCATCAAGTATTTTTCCATAATTTTCTATAATTTTTTTAAAAAAAAGCTTTTAATCAATTTATTCCTGTATTTTATTATATCATTTAATTTTCATCATCTATATCGATATTAAGCTTAAATATTTTTATATATTTATTATAATTTTAATTTTGCATCCTTAGGATAAAATTGCATATTTTGCAATAATAGCCCATATATATATATATGCATAATTACATTATTTATACAAGAAAATGACTTTTTATATTTTTATAATTCTAAGTAATTATTTTAAATCATTTTCACGCACAAGTGATATTTTTTCTATTTATTAGTTATTTTTTATAATTTATTTATTTATTAAATTGGGTATTTAAAATATAGCCCCTAAAATCAAATTTCGGACCTATACACTACCCAATTACCCCAGCCAAATATACCTGCCCAATACCCCAATACCCAATACCCAATACATATTATCCCAGACCTATACCCGTCCAAAACACCCGACCCAACCTTTTTAAATCACAACCGTTGAAGATCAATGGCTCGTACCACTCCACCCCTTTTTAATTATAACCTACCCGTCTAACCCTAAACCATTTCACCCACTCAACCTCCCTCAAACTCTCTCTTCTTCTTCTCCTATCAAAACCCTAGTGTCGTCACTCAAAATCTTCCTGATTCTAACCCTAGGAACGAAATCAATCTATGATTCCTTACCTTATTTGGTCCTATCTCCTTACTAGCTATCCGATTTTGGTATTTCCTAATGGCTTTCCTAAAATGGCAAGCAGATCTTGAGAGATTCGAACCATATCTGGTTCAAAATCCTTAACCTATTGTGTATTCCACCCATGTTCATCCCATATTCTTTGTGAGTACGGTTGTTTTACGTATCTCTTGTGGATTACTACTTAGCCCTAAAGGTTAAGGTTTCAGACTCTCTTTCATTCGAACCTAAACTGGTTTAAACATTGATTTTTAGCATTATCTCGTCTATATTCACTTTATTATGCGTGAATCTTCCTATTCTGGTTAATTCCCTTTATTTTCTCTAAATTAGAGATTCAGACCTGGTTCAAATCTGATTTTTCTTTTTGAACAACCTCCTGTCTATGTTCATTTTACAAAAATATTTGATTCTTTACCTTTATTTTTTATCGATTTTATGGTTTACCCAAGATTATGGTTTCAGACTTTTTATTTTGGGACCACATCTGGTTCGACTATGTGTTCGGTGAGTATATTCCTGTCTATGTTCATTATATGAAGCATGTGACTCTTTGTCTTTTTATTTGTACCGATTTATGTGTTTTACCTAAAAATTAGGGTTTAAATCTTTCCTTCTTTACCGATTAAATATTTTCCTTTTTCGTATATGACTAAAACTTTCCATACTTCTAATCAATATACCATGTTTCCTTTATTTTATTTCCTTATTTGCCTTGGCATTGAATTTTAATTGATATTTTTCTTATTTTAAATGTTACTCGCCTGATTACACGTTGTTATGCCCCATTAATTGACTGAACTTTGTCTTCAATTGATTTTATGATTAATTTTTTTCCTTACCTATATGTGTTTGATTACTTCCCTTATTTGTCTGTCTAATTGAACACTATTTAAACTCTTTCCCTCACCCTTTTAGGAAAGACTCAAACTCTAATACTCTTATAGGAACTTAGATTCATTACTCTTATTCTCTTTACTCATTGTTTGTGGTTACTTTCTTTCCTGCTTAACTGGTAAGACCTAATCCCTTGTCACTTTATTCTCCATGTTTTATCATTATATGTTGCTTTACCAGCATGTTTAAATTCCGAGTATGATTCTGCCCTTATGCTTCTATGACTTTGTCTAATTCCATAGTTAATACTATTAATTTAATATTAGTTATTTTGAATGATATGAATCCTCTTAAAAGCTGGCTTAATGTTCAAACTTGTCCATGCACATTGTTTGATAATTCTGCACCTGTTCTGAACTTTGCATTCATAGGATACTACCAACATGAAATTAGTCAATTAATCCTAACTTGGCAGATTTGTATTTGTGCCCTACAAACTTGTTTTTAACATGTTTTGCATCATTCTGGATTCATGTGATAATTTGACTGATTGCCTTAACACTTTGCCTAAATGCTTATGTGATTAAACAAGGTTGTCCTAAATACTTCATGAACATTTAGCTTAACCGAACTTCAACTTATTTGAACTGTGTGTCTTAGCATGAACCTTACTTGTTTTCTTGGTGCAATTCTACCTACAAGTTTTGTGTTTTAAAATTTGTTTTTTTTTTCTTCTGAAATCAAAATTGTTTTAAATCTGTCTCTCCATATTGTATATGATGTTACTCTTTTAAAAATTTCAACTCTTAGTCCCTTAGGTTCTATCCTCAACCACCCAGTGTGAGCGCTGCCCAGGGTCCATGTGAGACTCCTGTGAACTCTGACACACTGGGAACTAGTTCCTAATCTCTTTTGAATCACCTTTGAATATTTGGTTCTGGTGTGAGCATTTCGATGGGTCCCTGAGCCCCCTTGGGAACTTTGACACAATGGAAACTTGGTTCTATATGTGCTACAAGTGAATCACTCGTATTTGGCTATGTTATACCTATGAAATGAGCCTCGAAGTTGATTGGTTTGAAGGCTTGGTTCCCAAGTCTATTTGGGCCTAATGAAGTCTCCCTATAGTGTATCATTTTGATATTATATTCATTATCTGGTCTGTAATAACTTTGTAATAAATAGATTTTGGGGTATTTAGTAAAATCGAAAGGGTTTCTTATTTCCTTTTGTTAATCTGGGTAGAAATCCTGCCTATAGGGTTTCATCTATGTTGTTAATTCTGTTCATTTGTCAAAACTGTATAAGTTCTATGTTGTGTTTAGAAATCCTGCCTATATGACTTTCGTTGGTTATGTTGATTCTGAATTCTATATTTGCGTATTAGAGATCCTACCTATAGGGTTAATATTATAATTGCGTTAGAAAATCCTGCCCATAGGATCTATCAATAAGTGAGTCTACAATGAAACATCGCCACTTGGAGCGTACAAAATACAACTTTTCCCAAAACCCGGAATACCACTTTAGACACAAGCTCTGTCTCCAAATAGCTCTATACAGCAAGAGGGAATTTACATGAAAAATAAATGTACCTAAATCTGGAGTGGAAGGTGACTCGAAGGACTCTGTGGACGCGACAGAATTACCTTTCGGTCTCCTAAAAGCTAGTGCTCGGACCCTTAGGCACGAACTCAGCGCTAGTACCTGGATCTGCACACGAAAAACATGTGCAGGAAATGGCATGAGTACACCACAAATTGGTACCCAGTAAGTGCCAAGCCTAACCCCAGTCGAGTAGTGACGTGGTCAGGTTAAGGCTCTACTGGATTTTTATAGTAAAAACAGTTTAAAATTTGAACAGAGAGATATAATAAGCTGAGGCAAATCAGTATAAACAATGAGCTAAAAGGAAATAATAATAGGGATTCCTCGGCTCAGACAACATATATCACAGTAACAAGTATGCAATGCCTTACAGAGGGAAAGCTCTCGGAATCTCGTTCATAGTCCCAATTTAAATATTCAATGCAAAACAGGGGGAAACCTCCCAGAATCTCGTCTGTAGTCCCAATTTAATTATGTATGCAGTACAGGGGGAAAGCTCCTGGAATCTCGTCTGAAGTCCCAATTTAAATAAGCAATGCATTATAGGGGGAAAGCTCCCGGAATCTCGTCAGTAGTCCCAATTTAAATATGCAATGCAGTACAGATACAAATACAATTTTTATTTAAAACAGTTCAGGAAAACTCACAGGCAAAGATATGGACAAAACTACCTAAACACGGTACTTATAGTGATAACTAGGAAAAAATCAAGTAAAACGGGTAGGCATGCTATTTCCTAATCTAAACTACATAGTCGATACATGAATCAGTGAAATAGGACTGAAATGATTTAAGTCATGGAGGGAAAATGGATTTTTAGCATCAATGGCCCGTGTACGGACTCGCCACCTCACGCATACGGTGCCCAAACAACATAAAACAGTATTAAAATAGCCTATTGGAAGTCTCCAACACAGAGTTAGGCAAGCTACTTACCTCGAATGCGCTACTCAACTCAAAATCACGCTCTTGCCACGAGTATCCGACTCCGAATGACCCAAATCTATTAAATTCGATTGCATGATGTAAATATCACTTTAAGGAATTAAAATAACTAATAAGTTCGAGGCTAATACGTGAAATTAGAAAAATCGCCCAAGAAGTCCCTCGGGCCCACGTCTCGGAATCGAGTGAAAGTTACAAATTTAGAACAACCATTCACTCACGAACTCACTCGAACAATAATCATCGAAAACCGACGAAAAAAATCCTATTAAATTCTAGGATTTCCTAATTGGGGAAACTTCTTCACATTTGCATGATTTTTCACCTAAATTCCTTGATTGCATGGAACAAATTGCTATAGATTAATAATATACAAAGGAAATAGGATTAGGAATTGTTACCTATGAAGCTTTTCCTCAAAACCCAGTCCAAATCGCCTACACACGAGCTCTAAATTGTTTTTTAGAAGTTATGAAATTCAAGCCCTCGAATTTTATATAAACTACCCAGCGATTTCCACACCTGCGCCCCTTGGACTGCACCTGGGAAAAATCCATCGCAGATGCGAAAACCCACTAAAAGGCCTGGGGCCGCACCTGTAGTCAATGGGCCGCATCTGCGGGTCCGCACCTACGAAACTTCAACTGCACCTGCGAGAACTGGTTGACTTGACCAAGCCCGCACCTGTGAGCCCCTCTTACACACCTGCATGTCCGCACCTGCAGAAAGTTTATCGTAGGTCCGAGACACCAGAACCGGCAATGGTTCAGCTAATTTCCAAGTTCCAAAATCACACGTTGTGCATCCGAAACATCCCCGAGGCCCCCCGGACCTCCACCAAACTTACCAACCAGTCCTAATACCTTAGCAAAACATAGTCGAGCCTCCAAAACACATCACATAATATCAAAATCACCAATTATACATTGATTCAAGCCTAAGAACTTATGAAATTTCAAAATTCTACAAACGATGCCGAAATACCTCAAAACTAGTCCGAATGACCTGAAATTTTACACACTGGTCACAAATGATACAACGTACCTACAACCACTCTTGGAATTCCATTCCAAGCCCGATATCAAAATTCCACCTATCTGCCAAAATCGCAAAAATTATAACTTTCGCCAATTCAAGCCTAAATCTACTACAGACCTCGAAAGCACATTCCGGACATGCTCCTAACTCCGAAATCTTCTAACGGAGCTAACGGAGTTGACGGAATCCCATTCCGGACCTGTCTTCCCATAGTTCCAACTATGGTTGGATTTCTAAAGCTTAAACTCACATATAAGGACTATGTGTCCAAAAACCCTCCGAATTTCACCACTCAACGTTCCAACAAGCCCCAAAAGCAGAAATAGACCTGGGAAAAGCAGTTATTAGGTGATCGGGGCGCTAACTCTCAAAACTACCTATCAGGTCGTTACATTCTCCCCCTCTTAAGAAAATCGTTTGTCCTCAAACGAGTATAGAGACATACCTGAAGCTATGAAAAAATGAGGGTACTGACTACGAATATCATGCTCGGTCTCCTAAGTTGCCTCCTCGACCGGCTGACCCCTCCACTGAACCTTTACAGACGCAATATCCTTTGACCTGAGCTTTTTGACATGTCTATACATTATAGCTACTGGCTCCTCAACATATGATAAATTCTTGTCCAACTGGATGGAACTGAAATCCAAAACATGAATCGGGTCACCGTGGTACTTCCGGAGCATGGAGACGTGGAATACCAGATGAACTCCTGCTAGTTTGGGAGGGAGGGCTAGCTCATAAGCAACCTCTCCAACACGTCGCAACACCTTAAAAGGGCCAATAAATCTCGGACTCATCTTACCCTTCTTCTCGAACCTCATGACACCCTTCATAGGCGATACCCAAAGCAAAACCCGATCACCAGCCATAAATGCCAAATAACAAACCTTCCGATCCGCATAACTCTTTTTCTTGAACTGAGCTGCGCGAAGTCTCTCCTGAATCACCTTCACCTTGTCCAAGGCGTCCTGGACCAAATCTGTACCCAACAATCGGGCCTCGCCCAGCTCAAACCATCCCAATGGGGACCGGCATCGTCTACCATATAAAGCCTCATACGGCGCCATCTGAATGCTGGACTGGTAGCTGTTATTATAAGAAAACTCTGCAAATGGCAAGTATCGGTCCCATGACCCTTCAAAATCCATCACACAGGCACAGAGCATATCCTTAAGAATCTGAATCGTGCGCTCGGACTGCCCATCCGTCTGAGGGTGAAAGGCTGTACTCAACTCCACCCTGGTGCCTAGATCCCGCTGAATGACTCTCTAGAACCGTGAAGTGAACTGTGTACCTCTATGTGAAATGATAGATACTGGAATATCGTGGAGGCAAACAATCTCCCTGATATAAATCTCCGCCAACCTCTCGGAGGAGTATGTAGTCAACACCAGAATGAAATGCGCTGACTTGGTCAGCCGATCCACAATCACCAAGATAGCATCAAGCTTCTTCAAAGTCCGAGGAAGTCCAACCACGAAATCCATGGTGATCCGCTCCCACTTCCACTATGGAAGATCAATCTGCTGAAGTAACCCTCCCGGTCTCTGATGCTCATATTTGACTTGCTGAAAGTTGAGACACTTTGCCACAAACTCCACTATGTCCTTTTTCATCCTTCTCCAACAATAGTGCTGTCTCATATCCTGGTACATCTTCACGGTACCCGGATGAATGGAATACTGCGAGCTATGGGCCTCCTCAAAAATCAACTCCCGAAGGCCATCCACATTGGGCACACAAATCCGACCATGCATCCTCATCACACAGTCGTCTCCTATAGTCACATACCTGACGTCACCTTGCCAAACCATGTCCTGAAGAACCAGAAGGTGGGGATCATCATATTGGCGCTCTCGAATGCAGTCATAAAGAGAAGACCGAGCCACCACACAAGCTTAGACCCGACAAGGCTCCGAAAGATTCAACCTCACGAATTGACTGGTTAAGGACTAAATATCTAAGGCTAAAGGCCTCTTAACTGCCAGAAGATAGGCAAAAGTCTCTGCCCGGCGACTGGAGGCGTCAGCCACCATATTGGCCTTCCTCGGGTGGTATAATATAGTGATGTCATAGTCCTTTAGCAACTCCAACCATCTCCGCTGGCGCAAATTGTGATCCTTCTACTTGAATATATGCTGCAAACTCCAGTGATTAGTGAAAATCTCATAGGGAACATTGTTATAATAATGACGCCAAATCTTCAGGGCGTGAACAATCACTGCCAACTCGAGATCATAAACTAGATAGTTCTTCTCATGTACCTTCAACTGTCTGGACGTGTAGGTAATCACCCTACCATCCTGCATCACCACCACTCCGAGGCCAATCCTCGAAGCATCACAATAGACGGTATAAGACCCTGAACCCGAAGGAAATACCAACACTGGAGCTGAAGTCAAGGCTGTCTTGAGCTTCTGAAAGCTCTCCTCACACTCTTCATTCCACCTGAACGGAGCACCCTTTTGAGTCAACCTGGTCATCGGTGCTGCAATGGATGAAAATCCCTCTATAAAATGGCGATAGTACCCAGCCAAACCAAGGAAACTGCGAATCTCCGTAACTGATGAGGATCTAGGACAACTCTGCACCGCCTCCATCTTCGTCGGATCTACTTTGATCCCATCCCAAGACACTATGTGTCCCAAGAATGCCACAGAATCAAGCCAGAACTCAGATTTGGAGAATTTTGCATACAATCTCTTCTCCCTCAAAGTCTGAAGCACAGTCCTCAAGTGTTGTTCATGATCTTCCCATGATCGGTAGTACACCAGAATGTCGTCGTTAAATACAATGACAAAGGAATCAAGATAAGGCCAGAACACACTGTGTATCAAATGCATAAAAGTTGTTGGGGCATTGGTCAGTCCAAATGACATAACAAGAAACTCATAGTGGCCATATCTGGTCCTGAAGGCAGTCTTCGGGATATCCGGCTCCCGAATCTTCAATTGATGAAAACCAGAACGCAAGTCAATCTTGGAGAATACCCTGGAACCCTGTAGCTGGTCAAATAAATCATCAATGCGAGGCAAGGGATACACGTTCTTCATGGTGACCTTGTTCAACTGCCGATAATCAATACACATACGCATAGAACAATCCTTTTTCTTCACAAATAATGCCAGAGCACCCTAAGGTGATACACTGGGTCTGATGAAACCTTATCAAGCAATTCCTGTAACTGCTCCTTCAACTCAGGAGGATCCATACGATAAGGAGGGATAGAAATGGGCTGAGTGCACGACAACAAATCAATGCCGAAATCAATATCTCTGTCGCAAGGCATACCTGGAAGCTCAGCTGAGAATACATCAGAAAATTCCCTCACTACTGGAACTAACTCAACTGGAGGGGTATCAACACTGACATCTCTCAGATAGGCCAAATACGCATCACACCCCTTCTCAACCATCCGCGGGGCCCTAAGAAATGAAATGACTCTGCGGGGAGTATACTCTAAGCTACCTCTCTACTCAAATATCGGGAAGCCTCGAATATCAAGCCTCACGGTCTTAGAGTGACAACAAGAATAACATAATGGGGCGAGAACTAGTCCATGCCCAAGATAACATCGAAATCTACCATGCTGAGTAATAATAAATCAACCCTGCTCTCAAAACCACTAAGAGAAATCAAACACGACGATATACGAGGTCCACAACTAGAGAGTCTCCCACAGGAGTAGATACATAAATAGGGGAACTCGAAGAATCCCGAGATATCCCCAAATATGGAGAAAAATAAGAGGACACATATGAATACGTAGAGCCTGGATCAAATAACACTGATGCATCCCTATGCAGACAAGGACAATACCTGTGATGACTGAGTCTGAAGCAACCACCTCGGAACGGGTTGGAAGGGCATAGTATCTGTCCTGGCCTTCCCCTCAAGGGCGACCTCTACCTCCCTGACCTTTAACTCGAGCTGACTGAGGAGGTGGAGTGGCAGCTGGGGCTGAAAGAATAGCCGGAGGACCTGGCAGAGCACGTGGAGGCTGATAAGACTATGGAGTTGCAACCCTCCCGGCCCTGGGGAAATCTCTAATCACGTGACGAGTGTCACCATGCTCAAAACAACCCCTCGAGGACGTTGCGGGTGAGACTGAATAGGAGCTGGCCTGCTGGGCTGGCCGAAAATAGCACCTCGAATTGGAGGCACACTGGATTGGAATACCACTGGCTGCTGGAAGGGCTGAATTAACAGGTCGACCCACAAAGCCCCTACTGCGGCGTGCTGATGGTGCATGAGCTCCTGAAAAATGGCCAATCTCTTGAGACCTCTTGGCCTCTCTCTCCTCTGTGTCCCGGGCGAACATGCCCTCTACTCTCCTGGCAATACTCACTGCCTGTTGGTAATTGATATCCATCTCCAACTCTCTGGCCATACTGGTCTGAATACTAGGATGAAGTCCCTCAATGAAGCGGCGAACCCTCTCTCTGACTGTGGCAACCAAGGCTGGTGCATGCCGAGCTAACTCACTGAAACGGACTGCATACTCCGGCACAGTCATAGTACCCTGGCGCAACTGCTCGAACTCCAAGCGCCAAGTATCCCTGAGGCTCTGAGGGACATACTCTCGCAAAAATATCTCTGAAAATTGAGTTCAAGTGAGTGAGGTTTCCTCGTCCGGACTAATCAGCTCATAGGCCTGCCACCACTGACATGCGGCTCCCCTCAGCTGGAAAGTGGTGAAAGAAACCCCACCGGTCTCCACAATTCCCATAATGCAGAGAATACGATGACAGTCCTCAAAAAATCCCAGAGCATCATTTGAAGCTAGTCCACTGAAAGTAGGTGGGTGGTACTTCTTGTACCTCTCGAGTCTGAGTTGCTTGTCCTCAGAAGTCGCTGCCTTAGCATCATGCTGAACTGGAATCGCTGGGGGGCATAAGAATATACTTCGGGGCCTGATCAACCTGGACCCTCTGCTCATGAGTGCGGGTTTCGGAAGTTTGTGCCCCTCCCCCAGCCTGAGATATAGCGGGAGCTATCGGAAATAGTCCAGCCTGTGCTAGAGTACTGAACATGCTCATGAACTGAGCGAAATTCTCCTGCAAGGCTGGAGCAGCAATAGGAATCTCCTATGCCGGCTCTCCAGCTGGGGCTGCCACAAGCTCATCTACCGCTACTCTCGCCGGTGCTCGAGTTGCACCATGCAGTTGTCCTCTACCCCGGCCCCGGCCTCTGGCGGCTCTAGCAGGGGGCTCGAGTGCCTGGTCATCAGTCTTCCCAGTACGGGTCCTCACCATCTGTGGGAAAGAATAGAATAGAATTTTAGAAATCTTTGATGTCAATAAATCGCACGAAAAGGAAATTAAAGAAAAATGATTGTTCTTAACAGTTACATAGCCTCCCGAAGATACATACGGGTGTCTCCGCACCGATCCACGAGACTCTAGTAAACCGGCTTGTGACCTGTGACTCCTATGAACCTAGACGCTCTGAGACCAACTTGTCACAACCCAATTTACCCACCGAAAGGCATCGTGACGGAACCTAGTCACTACGACTAGGTAAGCCTAATTGTGGAAGACACAAATTAAATAGAAGCAATAAAATCAAGGTGAAATAATTGAGTCTACAATGAAACATCGCCACTTGGCACGTACAAAATACAACTTTTCCAAAAACCCGGAATAACACTTTAGTCACAAGCTCTGTCTCTAAATAGCTCTATACAACGAGAGGGAATTTACATGAAAAATAAATCTATCTAAATCTGGAGTGGAAGGTGACTCGAAGGACTCTGCGGACGTGGTAGAATTTCCTTTCGGTCTCTTAAACGTTGTTGCTCAGATACCTAGCCACGAACTGAGCGTTGGTACCTGGATCTACACACGAAAAACATGTGCAGGAAAGGGCATGAGTACACCACAAATTGGTACCCAGTAAGTGCCAAGTCTAACCCAATTGAGTAGTCGAGGTCAGGTTAAGGCTCTACAAGATTTTTATAGTAAAAATAATTTAAAATTTGAATAGAGAGATATAATAAGCTGAGGAAAATCAGTAGACACAATGAGCTAAAAGGAAATAATAACAGGGAGCGTATCACGACCCAAAAATCCCACACAGGTCGTGATGGCGCCCAACACCGGAGTCAGGCAAGCCAATAGTTGTTTACTAGCGAGATTTTCCTTATTAACATACCAATCCCACATATTTCCCAGAGTTTTAAACTTAGCTCATTTAAATAAAAGCGAAAACTTTTACCAATTTAAATACATACAACCAAAATGATCGTGATCCAATATATATACAGTCCCAACATAAGAATCTACTATGTGCGTGCCAGGAACTAGTGTCACAAGTCAACAGGCGAACTAGTAGAATATACAAAAAAAATACAAGGTTGTACTGCTGTCTGAGAGGAATAGACATAATATAGACCAAAGATAACTCCATAGCACAGCTGAGAAACGTTAGGGGGTGCAGCTCATCGTGTAGTCCGGTCTGAAAGATAAGTCAAGCTCCGGTCGGATAACAAGAAGCACCATCCTCACAACCTGTACAATTATGTACAGAATTGCAACATGAGTACATAATATATATGTGCCCAGTGAGTATCCCGCCTAACCTAGAAGAGGTAGTGACGAGAGGTCGACATGACACTCACTAAGGTCCAACAGTAATAATGTAACACGATATACGGAATGCAGTAGACATGTGAGACAGTAAGCAGCAAATATCTATCAAATATTGAAAACTAGGTAGGTACTGAAAATAAGCAACATTGTACACTTTCCTTTTCCCCCCCAAATATCTGTCAAGTCAATATTAATGGAAAACAGTACCCAATTGCCTCAAGCGCACACAAGGGCAGGACAATCGGCCAGAGTCATAAGAAAATATCTAGACACTGACCCATATATATATAATTAACATAAAGCTTCCCTCGGTCACGAATCATACCTGTGACTCGAGTGCTGACTGATATATATATCATTAACATAAAGCTCCCCTCGATCGCGAATCATACCTGCGACTTGAGTGCTGACTCTTTTATATAATTAACATAAAGCTCGCCTGCGAATCATACCTGCGACTCGAGTGCCTACTCTTATATATAATTAACATAAAGCTCCCCTCGATCGCGAATCATACCAACGACTCGAGTGCTGACTCTTATATATAATTAACATAAAGCTCCCCTCGATCGCGAATCATACATGCGACTCGAGTGCTCACTCTTTTTTATAATTAAAAAATATATATAAACCGGATTTATCAATAAGTTTAGTAAAGGCTATACTTGTAACAAAGATCTATTCACCGGAATTTCAGAGGCAACTCTCTACCATTTGCATACTAGTTCAAAGATAATAAGCATACTAGTTCAAAGATGATAAACAACTCAATGTTTGGCTAAAGATACACATATGGCACGAAATGGCATACTCGTGAGCCCTAAATCTACCCGACATGATATAATAGTCGATACGTACGGACTCTCCTCACGTTGTACGCATGTCGCCCCCAAAACAATTACACACAGCATATATAACACCTATGGGGAAAATTCCCTCTTACAAGGTTAGAAAGGTGACTCACCTCGTGTCGCCTCTACACCTCGGAGAAAGGATGCGCCCGAATCTCTGAACTCTACACCCGAGGACTCGCAACTAGCCAAATACGGTACAATGACATCAATGCATGCTCAAAGTAGGGAAATTATCCTATTTATTCAATAATTCACATTCTTGAAGAATTTCAAAAATCCAACCCCGGGCTCGCACTCTCGGATTCCAATAATTCTCGAAGGGAACACTCACCGAAAGCTTAAGGATCATTAATATACGATTCTTACTTGATTTCTTAGCAAATGCACGGGTAAGTTCTCAAATTATCACAAGCTCTAGGTTACTAGCCAATTCTTGATTTTTCACTATTTAGGTAGTTAATTAAGCTAGAAATCCATGCATGAAGCTAATTTTTTTAGTACAGTTTACTTACTTTAGAAGACCAGGTCGTTAGCCCCTCAACAATGGCGGAAATTGCCCAAGGAAGAAGAAGGAAATGAGAAAAAATGGGTTAAGACCGATGTATAAAACACACTGTCTAGACTGTGTTTTCGCACATGCAGCTCGAGGACCGCACCTGCGAGAAAAATCTCGCACCTACAAAAATGGACTTGGGAACCTGGGCCCACACCTGCGGAACATTATCCGCACCTGCGAGAATTGGCCAGACCGCTGGGGGTCACACCTGTGATGTTGGGGACCGTAGGAGCGGTCCCACACCTGTGACTAGGCAACCGCGCCTGCGGTCAGACCAGAACAGGTGCACCAGGAGCTATTGTAGCTGGTTTTTAGCCCCGTTAGGTTCTCGGGAGGGACTTGGGCCCACCCGAGCCCTAGTCCAAATATACCAACGAGTCCTAAATAATAATATAGACTCACTCGAGCCTTCAAAACACCCAAAACAATGCTAAAACTCAAAATCACACCTCAAAACCCCAAGAACCAAAATTAGGAACTTTAAGTTTTCTAGACTTCGCTAAAACCGGGCCGAACCGATTATATAACTCGGAAAGAAACTAAATTTTGCAGGCATGTCATAATTAACATAAAAGAACTATACCCGGTCTCGGAATTCCGTTCGGACGTTGATAGCACAAAAACACGTCCCAAACCAAAATAAGAACTTAAGAAACTTTTTATTTCAATATCAAGCGCCGAAATGCCCCCGGGTCATCAGAAACCCATTCCGAACATACGCCAGGTCCAAAATCATCACACGAAGCTACCGGAACCGACGAAACACGATTCCGAGGTCGTTTACCCAAAATGTTGACCGAAGCCAAATTTGGCCTTAAAGGCCAACTTTAAGGAACCAATTGTTCCTATAACACTCTAAACACCCCCGAATCTCGGATGACCAGCCCCCGCAAGTCATAAATCATAAAAAGCCGCTATGGGAAGTTTCATTTCGGGGAACAAGGTTCGATAACGCAAAACGACCGGTCGGGTCGTTACATTCTCCACCTCTAAACAAACATTCGTCCTCGAACGAGTCTAAAATCATACCTGAAGTGCTGAATAAGTGTGGATATCTGCTCCGCATGTCCTCCTCGGACTCCCACGTCCCCTCCTCAACTGGTTGGCCCTTCCACTGGACCTTTATGGCAGAAAACCTCTTGGACCTCAACTGGCGGTCCTGTCTATCAATAATAGCAACTAGATCCTCCTCGTAGTCCAACCTCTCATCCAACTGAATAGTGATGAAATCAACCACATGAGACAAGTCTGCATGGTACCTCCGGAGCATGGAATCATGAAAAACTTGGTGAACTCCCGATAAACTAGGAGGCATGGCCAGCTCATAAGCAACCTCCCCAACTCACCTCAACACCTCAAATGGACCTAAAAACCTCGGGCTCAGCTTGCCCTTCTTCACAAACCTCATAATACCCTTCATACGCGAGACTTTCAACAGGACCCTATCTCCCTCCATAATTGATACATCACACGCCCTCTGATCCACATAACTCTTATATCTGGACTTTGTTGTACGGAGCCTCTCTTGAATCAACTTCACTTTCTCCAAGGCATCCCTTACTAGGTCTGTGCCATATAACATAGCCTCGCCAAGATCAAACCACCCGATAGGAGAACGACATCGCCGACCATACAAAGCCTCAAATGGTGCCATCTCAATGGTGGACTGATAACTATTATTGTATGCAAACTCGGCCAAAGGCAAAAACTTGTCCCAGTGACCTCCGAAGTCAATCACACATACCCTGAGCATGTCTTCCAATATCTGAACTGTACGCTCCGACTGACCACCAGTCTGAGGGTGAAAAGTTATGCTGATGTCTATCTGGGTGCCCATCTCACTATGCAATGGCCTCTAGAAGTGTGAGGTGAACTGAGGACCTTGATATGATATAATGGACACTGGCACACCATGCAACCAAACTATCTCTCGAATGTAGATCTGGGCTAACCTCTCAGAAGTATAAGTAGTAGCCACTGGAATGAAATGCGTTGATTTGGTCAATCTATCCATAATGACCCAGACCACGTCCACCTTCCGCAAAGTCCGAGGTAACCCAACCATAAAGTCCAAAGCGATGCGCTCCTACTTCTACTCAGGAATGGGCATCTGCTGAAGTAGGCCTCCTAGCCTCTGGTGCTCATACTTCACCTACTGGCAATTAAGCAACTAGCCACATACCCTACAATATCCTTCTTTATCCGCCTCTACCAGAAATGTTGCTTCAAGTCACGATACATCTTCTAGAATCCTCTCCCTCGGGCCATCAATATTAGGAACACATAAGCGGCCCTGAAGTCTCAGAACACCATCTTCGCCAATAGTATCCTCCTTGGCCCTACCCTGAACCACTGTCTCCCGAAGCTCTGCTAAGCACGGATCATAGAACTGTCGGGCCTTAAAACTCGACGAGGCTCTAAAAGATCTAATCTCACCAAGTGATTGACCAAGGACTGAATGTCCAAGGCTATAGGTATCTCTTCTGCTGCAATATAAGCCAAGCTACCTATACTCTCAGCCATTATGCTCAAAGCATCTGCCACCATATTCGCCTTGCCCGGGTGATAAAGGATGGTGATATCATAATCATTCAACAACTCAAGCCACTACGCTGCCTCAAATTAAGATCCTTCTTCTTGAACAAGTGCTGCAAGCTACGGTGGTCTGTATAAACCTCACAGGACACCTCATACAAATAGTGCCTCCAAATCTTAAGAGCGTGAACAATCGCCGCCAAATCCAAATCGTGCAAAGGGTAATTCTTCTCATGAACCTTCAGCTGGCGCGAAGCATAAGCAATAACTCACCCCTCTTGCATCAATACACACCCCAAGCCAATGCGTGAAGCATCGCAATATACTGTATACGTACCAGAATTAGAAGGCAATACTACAACTGGCACTGAAGTCAATGTTTTCTTGAGCTTCTGAAATCTCGCCTCACACTCGTCAGACAATCGAAATGGGGCATTCTTCTGAGTCAATCTAGTCAATGGAGCTGCAATAGAAGAGAAACCCTCCACAAATCGGCGATAATAGCATGCTAGGCCCAAAAAGCTCCTGATCTCTTTAGCTGAAGTAGGACGCGACCAACTTTGAACTGCCTCGATCTTCTGAGGATCAACCTTGATACCCTCTCCGGATACCACATGCCCCAAAAATGCCACGAAGTCCAACCAAAACTCACACTTGGAGAACTTAGCATATAGCTTCTGTTCTCGCAAAGTCTGGAGCACAACTCTCAAATGTTGCTCGTGCTCCCCCAGGCTACGGGAGTAAATCAAAGTGTCATCAATAAAGACAATGAGGAAGGAATCAATATACGACCATAACACCCTATTCTTCAAGTACATGAATGCTGCTGGGGCATTAGTCAAGCCAAAGGACATCACTAGGAATTCATAATGGCCATATCTCGTACGAAAAGCAATCTTCAGAACAATTGAAGCCGAATCCTCAATTGATGATATCCTGATCGCAATCGATCTTAGAAAACACACAAGCACCCTGCAATTGGTCAACCAAATCATCGATGCGCGGCAAGGGATACTTGTTCTTGATGGTAACCTTGTTCAACTGGCGGTAATCAATATACATCAGACAAACCCATCCTTCTTCTTCACAAATAAAATTGGAGCACCCCACGGCGATACACTCGGTCTGATGAACCCCTTAGCTAACAACTCCTCAAGCTGCTCCTTCGGAGCCATACGGTACGGAGGAATGGATATAGGCTGGATGTGTGGAGCTAAATCAATGGAAAAATCAATATCACGGTCCGGAGGCATGCCTGGAAGATCCGAAGGAAAAACATCCGCAAACTCTAGAACCACTAGCACTGAATCAATTGTCAGAGACCCGGTGGTGCTTTTCTGCACATTAGCAAAATAGGCCAGACAACACCATATGTCGAGCCTTCATGAATGAAATAACCCGGCTGGCTGCGCTAACTGAAGAACCCCTCCACTCCAACCTAGGTGACTCGGGCATGGCTAAAGTAATTGTCTTGGCATGGTAATCCAGCATGGAATGATAAGGAGATAGCCAATCCATTCTTAGAATAACCTCAAAACCAACCGTGTCGAGCAATAAAAGATCAGCTCTAGTCCCGAACCCACAGAAGGTGATCACACAAGATCGATACACCCGGTCTACCACCATAGAGTCGCCCACAGGAGTGGACACATATATAGGAGATCCCAAGGACTCATGAGAGACATCCAGGGAAGGAGCAAATATGGCTGAAACATATGAATAAGTGGATCCTAGATCAAACAATACTGAAGCCTCTCTACCACATACTGAGATAATACTTGTCATCACGGCGTCTGAGGCCACTGCATCTGATCTGGCCGGAATAGCATAAAACCTGGCTTACCTGAAGACTGAGCCCCACCAGAGTGAACAGGAGCTGCCTGACCTCCCCTTGACTAGCCTCCACCTCTAGGATTACCCCTGCCGACCTATCCTCCACCTCTAGGCGGTCGGACTGCTGGTGCTGAACTCAGAGGCTAATAACCCTGTTGTACTGCCTTGCCCCGAAACCGGGGACAAGCCCTCTTCACATGGCCCACATCCCCACACTCGTAACATCTCACATGTGACATATCTTACTGTCCTGAAGAAGAAGAATCCTGAATGGCCAGAGGGCGATGTGAGCCCTCAGGCATAGCACTAAAATAGGAACTGGAGGATCTCTGGTGGCTGGAGTAACCACTAGGAGAACTCTGAATAGCTGGAGGACGATAGGAGCGCTCTGGCATAGCACTAAATTGGGGCCTAACTAGGACACCTCGGGGAGGTGGCAGAGGTGCTGAATAAGAAGACTTGCTAGGCTAACCACCCCCAAAGCGACCTCTTCTCCTAGCTGGGGCATCCCTGAAATCTCTTGAGAACCTAGCCCTCTTATCCTGCTGACCCTGCTCCCTGTTCCTCATCAAATAAACCTCGACCGTGCGAGCAATCTCCACTACGAGCTGATAAGGAGTACCCATGTCCACCTCTCGAGCCATGGTGGATCTAATACCTGGATGCAACCCTGCTACAAACCTCCAAACTCTCTCAGCATCGGTGGGAAATATCATAAGAGCATGGCGTGACAGCTCTGAAAATCTGGCCTCATAATCTGTCACGGACATCTGCCCCTGCTCTAACCGCTCAAACTGACCCTGCAGCTCTTCCCTCTATGAGGGTGGAATATATTTGTCGAAGAACATCTGTGTGAACTGCTCCCAAGTGATAGTAGGAGAATCGGTTGGCCTGCGGAGAATATAAGACTGCCACCACCTGCGAGCTCTGCCCTCTAACTGGAATGTAGTGAAGTCCACTCCATAGGATGCTAGGATCCCCATGTTGTGCAGTCTATACCTGCACCTATCAATGAAGTATTAGGCATCCTCACCTCTCTTACCCCCGAATATTGGAGGGTGCAACTGAGTCCATTTGTATAACATCTTCTGCTGGTTGCCATCCGCAGCTAGTCTGGGCTCCAGTGTTGCTGCTACAGGCTGGGTACCAGCCACGGGTAGTGTGACCGGGTGTGATGTACTGCTTCTGTCGGTCCTGCGGCCTGGGCAGTAGGGGTCTTGGCTCCCCTCCCGTCTGTGAAGTGGCAGGATATATTGGAAATAAACCAACCTGGGACATGGTGTCCATAAATCTCATCATACGGACCGTGAATGCCTGGAAGCCTGGCGCCGTCATAAAGTCTATAGGTGCAGGATCTTCTGGAGGCAACTCATCCTTCTCCTCTATAATAGGGTCCTCTGGTGGCAGGACCAGAATAACTGTGGGACGCCCTCGTCCCCACCACGGGTCGGTTCCCTCCCCCGACCTCTACCGCGGCCTCGGACAGCTGGGGTAGCGGCCCCTCCCTAGTCTGGAACATCAGATGCATGCGTCCTCACCATCTAAGAGAATAGAAGAATGAATTTAGTAAATCATCGATTGCACGATAGAATGAGAACAAATAGAGGTTTCCTAACACCCCGTAGACTACTGAAGATAAGTACAGACGTCTCCGTACCGATCCACAAGACTCTACTTGGTTTTCCCGTGACTCGTGAGACTTACGTGAACCTAGTGCTCTGATACCATGTTGTCACGACCCAAAAAATCCCACACAGGTTGTGATGGCGCCCAACACCGGAGTCAGGCAAGCCAACAGTTGTTTACTAGTGAGATTTTCCTTATTAACATAGCAATCCCACATATTTTCCAAAGTTTTAAACTTAGCTCATTTAAATAAAAGCGGAAACATTTACCAATTTAAATACATATAGCCAAAATGATCGTGATCCAATATATATATACAGTCCCAATATAAGAATCTACTACGTGCGTGCTAGGAACTAGTGTCATAAGTCAACAGGCAAACTAGTAGAATATACAAAAATAATAATACAAGACTGTACTGTTGTTTGAGAGGAATAAACAGAATATAGAAAAAAGATAACTCCATAGCACAGCTGAGAAACGTCAGGGGGTGCAGCTCACCGTGGAGTCCGGTCCGGAAGATAAGTCAAGCTCCGGTCGAATAACCAGAAGCACCAGCCTCAGAACTTGTACAATTAAGTACATAAGTGCAGCATGAGTACATAATGTATATGTACCCAGTGAGTATCCCGCCTAACCTCGAAGAGGTAGTGACGAGAGGTCGACATGACACTCACTAAGGTCCAACAGTAATAATGTAAAATAGGTTATATGGAATGCAGTAGACATGTGAGACAATAAGTAGCAAATGTCTATCAAATACAAAAAAATAGGTAGGTACTGAAAATAAGCAACATTGTACACTTTCCTTTTTCCCCCCAAATATTTTTCAAGTCAATATCAATGGAAAACAGTACCCAATAGCCTCAAGTGCACACAAGGGCAGGAAAACCGGTCGGAGTCATAAGAAAATATCTAGACACTCACCCATATATATATAATTAACATAAATCTTCCCTCGGTCACGAATCATACCTGCGAAGTGCTGACTACTATGTATATCATTAACATAAAGCTCATCTCGATCGCGAATCATACCTACGACTTGATTGCTGACTCTTATATATAATTAACATAAAGCTCCCCTCGATCGCGAATCATAACTGCGGCTCGAGTGCTGACTCTTATATATAATTAACATAAAGCTCCCATCGATCGCGAATCATACCTGC